>ML121536.1:728333-806335 GCA_003788615.2 Terfezia boudieri ATCC MYA-4762 | reverse complement strand
TTCTGATACAAAAGTATTACCCTAAACGTCATCATTTTTGTCGTCCTAGACTATGATGTCCCGCTCAAGCGATACCAACGTAGGTAGTACCGGTCGCAGCCTTGATGTCTAATAATAAGATTCCAGCGTTAAATCAATCTATCAATGTGAGTAGTATGTATACATCTATCGAACTTATTGTAAACCGAGCCTAACACCAGCACGGTAAGCGAGCCTAACACCATCACGGTAAGCGTATCTAGTCAGTATCTAGTCCGTCGTACATCTCACATGTGGTCGGTGACCGGCCAACCAAACCGGACGGGCCTTTGTAGGGCCGATGTATGTCAGATAAATCAGACGGAAAAAAACCTCGATCGATGTTGGTGTGGTCAGTATTGGTACAGATTTCTGAGTTTAACCGCCCGGTCGTATTAATACGTCTTACCTAGTCGAGCCAACTTTACCAAGATTGCTACATACTGTATCCATGTGTATGCTAAACCCTATATGTATCAATGACCCCTTACATGATGGCGCGGATGTCAGATACGGAGATCGTTATCTTGAAGGTGTCGAAGACTCGTTCCGCTTAATAAAATAACTAGCGTGGTTTGTATATTTTTAGATTTTCGCGTGATACTCCCATTTTGCCAATGACTGGATCGTTCGTAACAGTTCGAGTCAAAACTGCTGGCTAGGGCTAACGTATGCTATCTCCTGGTGTATACATCTTCTTAAACTAGCCTTTGTCCCGAAGTACTTCCGTTGGGATAGGTGGCCGCTTAAGTCGTTCTTCCGGAAACCACGTCGTGAATTTTAGTAGAACCTTCTACTGATACGGAGGAAGATGTTATGGGAGGATCTTTTAGAGGCGTGGTAGGCGAGAGAATGCAGCATCAGGATGCTCAAAGATTTCTCCTGATACTGGAGCCAGGCGATGGGCAATGTTAATAGACTCACCTGCAGATTGTAAGTACAGCTGGCAGAAGAGAAGGATCAAGACAAGGGTCTGGAGACCAAGCTGGACTTGTTGTGACTGGGTCTTGCTGAGCCATCTCTGGCGTTCGGATGACTATTGTTATTGTAGACCGGATGTTGCGTTGATTGTGTTGCGTTGATTGTGTTGTGGTATGCGTGTTGTGTTGTGGTTCTGGCATCGGCTTGTGCTCTGATACGCCGTTCGCTATGTTCGCTATTAGTCATGATAGATCAGTCAGCATGTAGAGTGTACACCAGCCACTGGCCGGCGGTTGGTTTGGCCTGCCCGGAAACATCTCGGTATGTAGCTGGTTGTCACAAGACTGGATTGAGGAATTAGGAGAACGCAAGTCCAAGAGGGAGCGAAAATCTACAAGAAAAGTATCAACTACAATAAAATAGCCACAGAATCTTGCAATAACTGATTATCCAACAGATCTGCAAACCAGGAATTATCCAAAAGCAGCAGAATGGGCAAAAGTCCGATCTCGAGAAAGAGAACAATTGCAGCATTATAGAGTATACACAAAGATCAGCAAAGATGCAATTCCAAAATTGTTAAGATTGTAGACACAAAATGGGTCTATGCAATCAAGAGAAATACTGATGGAACCATCAATAACTATAAAGCAAGGAAGGTTGGAAGGGGTTTCACCCAAGAAGATGGAGTGAGTTGCGACTCTGACAAAATATATGCACAAATGATGAGGCCAGAAACCCTCAGAATCCTGTTAGTTATTGCCCTACGCAGGAAATGGGCTAGCCGCCAATGGGATGTAGAAGCTGCCTATCTGCAAGCACTACTCCACCAGGATGTCTATATCAGACATCTGAGCAACAAGAGAAAAGAGGAAGGCCAGAAAAAATATTATGGATGCACTGTAGTTAACCACAATGCCATCAAGGAAGCCTTTACAAGTGCTGTCAGTGAATATAGCTGCAGAAGCCCAGGCAGTGGAGGCGGGCTTCCTCCCACCACTACAACTCGATATGGGCCTAAACCAAAGCCATTAGCTCTGACAGTCTTCCACCACCGTTCCAGTCCCGCAAGGCGCATCACGAGAAGCTATAGCAAGGCTATATAATTTGAAATATTGATGTTCATGATCCACCACCGGATCATGTGTAATATCACTAAAGAACCCTGGCCTCCAAATCAAATTGAGGCAGCTTCTTACACAGGAGCGTGAGAATCCTGGCCTTGTCTGGTCAATTGGAAGACCACCGACCTCAACAGCATAGTCTCAATTTTGCAATGACAAAGAAAATATAATTCAGAAGGCACTCTAAGACCTTGGAGTTACTCTGCCTTGGATGGAAGATGATATGATGAGCTACCTACGGACTAAAGACTTTGCAACAAAGGTTTTCAAAGTTGGTACGAGTACTAGTAGCGATATTGATGACTCTCATGCGTTACCTGAGGAGCGGGCAGAAGACTCGCTGTAGATCCTATTGTTTTTACTCTTCGTACTGAACTTTAGTCGCGCTCAATTGATATGTTTCATGTCAGCCATGGCTTATGATCTACGTGTCCCACGCATATGATGGTGATAGCGCTGCCGAATAACTCGACTCGGTACGGTATTCGTAATGTCACGTCTGGCATGACCCCTCCCGACCCTGTCCCTATCGGTAAGATTACCAGAAGAGTACTAGTACAGAGTGGAAAGGGCCAAAAATACATATGGTGACGTTACCTTTATCAAATGCATTCTTAGTTCCGTCAGAGGAGATCCACATTTTATATCGAAATATATTGTCATGCTCGTATTTCCTCCGATCCTACACTCCTACCTTTGTCCAAAGAATTTGCCGATTTTGCCGATTGCCACTCGTCTAATTTTTTGAGTCTTGCCATTCTGCTTTGTCGATTGGCACTTGAGTCAACTGCGTCACTTTACTTTGCTTTTGTCTATTAACAGTTTACCTTGCTCTTGCTATACATATCCACTGGACCTTGCAGATTAACTTGCTTTGTCCTGAATCCACCCGGATTTCCGGGTGTCACCTTACTCGGACCGCATATGAGTGCTGAGTATAAGAGTATTTAAGAAAAAAAAAAAAAAAGCTCTTGGTAGGTATTCGGAAGGTATGGAGACAGGCTATTTCCAATGCAACCAGATCAATTCCTATATTCAAAAATGAATCCATTAGATTTTAGAACTTCTCCAATTGTAATCGCTGCGATCGCCAGACTATCGCTGCAACGTCCATCGCTTAACTTTTCTGGGCAGAGTATCAGTAAATTAAGGCGGGGTATACAGGTCACACAACCTCCACCAAGTTAACGGCACAAAACTCCGTTTAACAATAGAGACTCTTACACGGTAAATATCTCACAGCCCAGATAGCGCACTTGGACCTGTGTAAGTACGAAAGATGACATGCTTATGTGGAGGATATTGTTGATTGGGCAGCGAGTGCTTGCACAATCCTCCTCCTCCGATGGCAACGATCACAGGACACCTCTATATCGAGCTCCAATCACATAAATGTTTGTATAGGATGTTAATGAGCTTGATTGATATTTGAATTCGTTACTCGTAAGGTCATTCAGATACCGCGTGCAGAGCTCGGACAACATCGATGTCAAGTCAACGTCTTTGTATCCCCGACATTCTTAAGCACAAACCTTGCAGGTCATTAGCTAGTCAGGTTCTGTATTTAGGTGCTTCATGGGATGAAAGCTGTGGTGATCATTGTGGCGAGCTAGGGTCAAGATCAGATGTTTAATTTGAAGTGAAGCTAATTGCTCGGGCCTAGCTTCTAGGTTTTGCACCTTGCACGCTAGATATCCGTAGAAAATGAGGTTTTACAAGTTCCGATTGACATCGCTTTTTAGTAATCATCAACATGCAACAACATACGATAGCAGATGACATGCTTGAGTAGGAGATGGGCAGCGAGTTCCCCCTCGTCCAATGACAATGATCACAGGACACCTCTATATCAAGCTCCAATGACATATGAGAGGAAGGAGCGGTCATGATTATTGTTTGATAATATGTTTATATAGGATGTTTACTAGCTTGATGATGTTTGAATTCGTTACTCGTAAGGTCATTCTGATACTGCGTGCAGAGCCAACAGCGTCGTCAGATGTTTGTTGATAATAATGCCAAGAGCCTCAAAGATATCCAGAGACATCTCTCGGTCTTAAGCACAAACCTTGCAGGTGAGCTATGTAGTCGGGTTGCTGACCATTTCGCAAGGGTGCAAAAACCTCTCTAATAATATTTGACATATCATGGGATAAAAACAACTGAAGCCGCGCAGTAATAGAGTATGTACAGGGAGCGGCTGAGGATCTAGGTAGGCAAACCAAGGTACTGGTTGTGGGGTATGTCTTATATGCAACAGCCGAGGATCCTGAGAGGTAGCAGGTTTAAGAGCTTACCACTAGCAACAAGTGTAGTTGGCAATATTACAAATTCACTCGAAATGGAAGTTAGGTTAAATCACATTTCCGCAAGATCAATTGATATATATATATATTTTTTTTCTTACTGCTCATTACTCCTATGCGGTCCCATTATGGTGACCATGAGGAATCCGGGTGGATTCAGGGACAAGGCAAGTTAGGTAATCGGCCAGGTCCGACGCTAAGTACTTTACAAAAATGGGAGTGGGAGCGAGACCCCATGCTGTCTTTAACGGCGATGACCCAATATCAATTGATAAAAATCAGCGGGGTGCTAGTTTGTAAATCCCCCACGCTCTTACACGATGTATATCATCAATCGTTTCCCTGTATTACGTTTCTCAAATTGCCCGTGGAGCTGATTGGGCAATTTATATCAATGCCGGACTACCTGCTGAGTGGGTATGCAATACGCCTTCCAAGTTTGATAGCGTCTCCAGAATCCCACTGCAGCGGGGTCAGCAGCACAAGGATAGCAGAAAGCTTACAGCTGAGACCGCAGGTTATGTGTTTGCTAGAGACGGAAAGTCCGGAAAGGGAGAGGGGGTGCACGCAGCTGATAGTGCAAGTGGGTGGGATAGCGAGCTGAAGGGCAGGTAAAATAAACGACCATACTAGTTTCCCAATTGGGTCCTATTACTGAAGGCAAAGATCAGCTTTTGAGGGTGCAGTGCTCCCCACTGTTCCCGCTTGCCAGTACTATAGTGCTTACACCTTAGGCCACTGAGACATCGCCAGATCTGCGCACATGCATCGGTTATCCCTTAGCAATCCCGTCTGGCGGTCCCGAAGACGCATAGAGAATACCATCAGGCTACCAATTCAGGTCGCTGGTAAAAGAGGGAGTGTAACTAACACTTGTATATAACTCTATATAAGACAGCCTTCACCCCATACTGAGGCAGCAAACCACGAGAGAACCAACTTCTTACTGTTACCGCATCATTCCGATCGCAAGAACTCCAAACCCCACGTAGGTAATAAGCCAAGCACGATGGCAACCACGCGCGGCCCAGACTATGTCTACCTAATTCAGGGTGTCAAGACTGGTGGCATCTGTCCGCGCAAGGAAATCGATGACTTTAAGAATGATCCCAGACAACTCATCTTGTTCACAAGAGCCTTCCAAATCATGTCCGAGAGACCTAAGGATGACGTTTTGTCGTATTATCAACTTGCAGGTGTGGTCTGGTTCTTAATTTCTGTATTGCAATATCAGCCATTTTCTAACTGAGCAGTAATAATTCAATTATAGGTATCCATGGTGCCCCTGAAGATAAAACCTGGCCTCCTGTCGGGGGTCCACCAGCCAGAATCGACCCAAGGCACCCTGGGTACTATTGCTACCATTGGGGCCCATTGTTTTTCACCTGGCACCGTATCTATGTTCTTTGCATTGAGGTTTGTGGCATGACCCTTATGGCTGCCTGTAGTTGGGCAATACGGATCTATGTTGTCATAGAACTATGCTGATGGAACCCAACAATTGTGTTTAATTATGTATAATTAGCAAGCATTGCATGACATTATCATGCGACTCATTGACCCGCATGATCCATTGTATCTGCTCATCGACATCAAGGACCCGGGCGAGTTGAAGAACTGGAAAACGGCTGCTGAGACCTGGCGTCTTCCTTACTGGGACTTTGCCCTCCGCCGTCCAAACAATCATGCGAACGGCCAGGACTATTGCTGCCTCCCCGACCTTGCAATAAAAGAAGTATTCGAATCCCCTGCTCCAGGGACCCTTTCAAATAACCCGAACCCATGGTATGCATATGTTTTTCCAGAAGGATCTAGTGGACTCCCAGACACGGGCGGCATTCCAGTGTGTATTCCCCTTTCTCTGCTTGTTCCCATTCCTACAACTGTTGGAAGCATAAAAATAGAAATAAAAAATGAAAAAATGAAAAAAACTGTTGGAAGCTCATAGTGCTAACCAAATTGTAGTTGAGCATTCAAACCCGAACTGTACGACACGCACCGGCCTATAATCCAAATAGCCCTCCGATTGTCGACGCCTGGAGAAGAGGCATATCCGACATCAACAGTCTCAAGAGCTTTTTCCAAGGAGAGACTATCAATTGGCGCGCGGATCTGATTGACCTCATGATCAACAACTATTCCTACGGGGGTTTCACCGAGGGTGTGGGAACCCCCGGGGACACCGCAACAAACAATTTGAATGACATTCACGGGAGTGTCCATGTTAACACTGGTGGTTACCGCACGAAGAATGGTAATATGTCAAGTGTCCCATCGGCAGGCTTTGACCCTATCTTCTTCCTTTGGCATTGGTGAGTATCAGTGTTTTTTTCTTTGCCTATACACTATATATCTCTCGAGCCCCCCAGCACCTTAAATGCTAATTAATACCTATAGTAATGTCGACCGGATTGGCGCTATGTGGCAAGCAGCCAATGATGCATGGATGGACAATGAGAGCAACGTCGAGGAACTCATCCCCTTCAGATATAGCTGCAGCGAGTTCTGGACATCTGATCGCTGCCGTTACCCCCAAAAATTGGGACACACGTACCCGGACTTGGCTCTTATCACGGACCGAAACAGCCTAATTGCGAGAGTAGCTGATCTATATAGCGATGCTCCGAAAGGCCGTTTGCGAGCCCCTGTCCTTGACGTGGATGAATACGTAGTTACTGCTAAATATGAAACGTAAGCTATGGCCCACGGGTGTGCATGGTTGATTCACTGAGTCTAACACGAGTGAGATATTCAGGCATGAAGTTGGCCCCTTCTACCTAGACATCTCATTGAAAGTGCATGATAAGGAAATATTGGTCTCCTCAATCGTAAACTTTGTGAGCCCAGTGGAGGCTGGGTGCGCGAGCTGTCAGAAAGCCGGTGCAGAACACCACACGGTTACAACTTCAACTCTGATTTCTCCAAAGCTGAGAGAGCTCTACGAACAGGGGAAGCTGAGTGGCCTTGGGCATGACCTCAGTAACAACATCGAGCAAAAGTTGGCGGAATCCCTGCAGTGGAAGTGCTACTACGCATCGGGGGTATGTACTGAAAAACCATCCTATGTTCATTAGAAAGGCCCTTGAGCTAATGATGTTTTACGTGTAGGACAAGGCCAATCAAGAAATCTCCAGTGATGAATTCACATCCCTTCAGGTAGGTGTGTCACGAAGGGTCCCAGAGGAACGAAGGCCAATTGTTGGCCCGCCCGGGGGTCCTCCCGATCTCATCGGCGTCCCATTCCGCAATGAGCCGTTGAGGAGAATTACTGATGGAAAGCCATTTGGTCTGCACTTGGGCGAGGACTTCAAATATTCGTCGACTTCATGAACGTGGGTATCCGGATTTGCATTATTGAGCTTCCAGGGTGTTCAGAAACTTTCTAGCGAGGGTATGGTGATTTGGAAATGAGAGGGAAGGTGATACACACGGATTTGAAATTTATGGCAGAAATTTAAAAATAAAAATAAAAAAAAAAATAACGTCTCCTGGATTATTTGTCATCTGTCAAATAAATCATTACTTCAATCAGTAGGCATATGCATGACGTGACCAGTTGTATCTCCATACAGCAATGTGGCCCACTAGCAATATAGTCTGGTTGCATGTGCTGGCAAAAGAAGGGGCAGAGGCACTGTACCCTGACGAACCCTGTATCACGGAGAGGGGACTCAGACAGGAATGGAAGAGAATGCGGTAGGCGGAGAGGAAGGTAGCTGGAACAGGAGGGGGTAGGGTGGTTAGGTGGGGGAGGAAGGCAAGGGTCAATTATGTCCACTGCAGGACCGGGAAAGGGAACCTCCAATCCTGGCGCGCAAAGCTGGATGATGCATTTGACCCCACATGCCGAACATGTGGAACACACGTTGAGACAGGCAGACACGTAGCCCTGGTCTGTCGGGAAGAGATCGGACGAAGATGGGGGAATTGGAAGGAGATGGATGAGCGGAGAAGATGGATGAAGAAGATAAAGGATGGGGGGATGGAACATACGGTAAATTTGGTCGAGACGTTTTTCTCGAATATTGACCTAGGTTGAGTGTCAATATATGGTCTATCAAAGCATTGCCCCGGGCAACCCTTTAGCCGGATGAAGGTAAATGCTGACCGCGGTCTGGTTGAACAAGGAAAAAAAAAAAAAAGGAGGCAAGGAAAGAACAATGGAAATTCCCTACCTCATCTTGTTGTTCTTGCCAGCGTGATCGCAGTGGCTTCAGTTGGCTGATCGCGGCGATGAATTTAGACGCAACAAGATGAAAGTAAGGGCTTACCGCTGTCCTCGCTTTGGCGGGACTGGAGTAGAGGGAAGGAAGAAAGGAACCAACTGATCGCGGCGTTGAATTTAGACGCAACAAGATGAACGGGCTGACCGCTGTCCTCGCTTTGGCGGGGCTGGAAGGAAGAAAAAGATGCGAAGGTTATAGAAGGATGTGGGCCAAGCCAATAGTTTTGTGGGCCAAGGTTCCCAGGGCAGTCACTTTCGTCGGGGCAGTCAATGGCACGAGACTACAGTCAATTTTGTTCTCTTTGGTTTCGTTTAGGCAACTCGTTGTCTCATAGCCTTAGGCTGCATAGACGTACAGACTTCAAAAAAAAAAAAAAAGTCTGGTTGCATGACCCATAGGAGGCAGCAATGGGTCGCACTGCAGGCATGAAATAGTGCGAAGCTAGCTTCTACTTAGATAACATTTCCCATCCTGATAGGTGGTAAGTCATCAACATCCACATTGCATAGAAAACGATGACGTACAAACTAAAAAATAAGGGTTTTCAAACTTGATTTTTTAATTCAAAAACCTAAACGACTTTCTGATCGGTCAGAATAATTTCAGGTTTGAATACCCCCATTTGCGACCGTTTAAACGGGCGTTTTTCGGCAATTTTAAATGCCGTCTCGCGTCATTTTAGATGCTGTCCCACGTCATCTTGGAGGTCAGCTGACGCGCACGTGGTTAATATCAGCTGACTCAAACGTGCGTTGATGTCATGAGGTGTGAGGTAAGCAGAGCCGTCAAGAAATGTGCAAACCTCCGAACCCTGTCCGTTGCAGGAAACTCTGGAAGGACTCTGCCTGTAGGTGGTACTTGTCTTTCTCGATACCTTCCAGGAACCACTCTATCAGGAACTTGCGTTGGCTTTTGCGAGGCATGCTTGTTGCTGTTGCTTGTTGAGATTTTGTTGTATTAACGACTTAGCCGAAACAACTCTGTCAGGATCACATCATACTCGACATCACATGACAGCACATGATCGTCATCACCTGAGCGCACCCACTCCACCCCCACTTGGCATCACCCATGGCAACTTGCGTCATAACGAGATCGTTTAAAAGCACCCCTGAACGGTCGTTTAAACGCCGTTTATAATAGTCTCGGCACTGTTTATAACGACTTTAACGAGAAATTTTCGTTAACTTTTTAAGGCGCCCAGACCGTTCAAACCGATCTGAACGGGTTTTAAATAAACGACATTCTGACCGATTCTTTTGAATTAAAAAATCATGTTTGAATACCCTTCATATAGTATTCATAGGAATGAAGATATAGTGGCGAGCGGTTGAAACAGAAATTTTCTATTCTTGGGTAAGAATAAGAGCGAGGTATTCGGTCATACCGCTCATTTCGGGTAACAAATTTTTTTCCACATTACTCGTATATGGCAAGGCAGCGCATCCCAGATAATGGTTGTCCAACCACAGGGTCGCTCCCTACTCAACCCCCTTTATATCGATAAGTACTGTACAAGAAAAGGGAAAACGTAAGAGAAAACAACCTTCAATGCCACAAGAAGTCCATAAACTCCACTTGGTCAGTCTAGAAACCGTCGCCGCTCCGCCCCCCTCCGTGTCAACAAACATTAATGCTCACATTTCTCAACAAGTGGCCACAGAGCAACATCTCGAATCCCTCGAAGTCCCACCCGATCACCAGCCTCGGCCATTGCCCACCATTTGCCCCAAATTGCGCTTATTCTCACAGTGTCTAATAGCTGTTCCAACCTCTTCATGCCCCCCTCACGATTTCGATCGAGGATCCTGCAGTGCCTGAAGCTTACAAATTGCGCTGGGTATAGGAACGCCAAGGCTAAAAATACAAAGGCACAAAGATCATCCGTGGGGTGTGGTGCATATTGAATGGAGGTCAGAATTTCCACACCGGCATCCATAGCTCCTGACACTTCAGTATCTCCTACAGTCTTCAGCATTTCATTGAATTTCTCGAGAACGCGCCTTGGTACTGAAACCAGTGCACCCCCATATGTCGTCTTAACCTCTCCAAAGTCTCCAGGAAAGTCAGGCGGGAGGCTCCAAGCACAGTCGAAATCAATTATCACTGCGCTTTGGGTGACGGGGTTGAATATAATATTGTCTGGTCGCAAGTCTCGATGAACCGTTTTTGCAACCGTGTGTAGCCACTCTAACCCATCGAGAATGTTGTCAAGGCAGCTAGAGAATTGGCTCGGTGTCGTAAAGTCATTCAGAATGATTGGAATCCCTACGGGTGTAATACCAAACTCGACTCCAAAAGGCAGCGATCTATCGGTGTACATGCCCTCGCCATCATCGAATTCCTCACTGAGTGGGTCCCAGACGAGCTTTTCTATACTTGGTGGAGGGGCCAGGCGTACGCGCAAAAAGCGGCGAAGATGGCCTAGTTCGATAACGTGGTCAAGCGTTGAACGGTGGCCAATCCCTCTGGGGAGGGATGCCTTCACCACCATTGTTGGATTACTCGAGTCACCTAGGACGGCACTAGAATTCCTGAATTCACCAACCATCCATTTCCGAGTCGTAGCAAGCTTTCGATGTAATGGCCCGAGAGTAGGTGAGAATGGAAGACCCACTGGGATCGTGCTCGGTGGTGCCCCGACATCGGTTGCAGCGTGAATGTATTGCAATGTCTCCAGAAATGTTAGGTTGGAGTACCGCTGGAATTGAGGTAGCTGAGCACTGGAAGACTGATCTTGAGTCAGTGTTAGCAGAAGATTGGAGCTTAGATTCGACAGAAAACCCCAAAAGTGCTTGCGATCGGGCTGTGCTCTGCTGATTCGGAGAAGGTATTGCGCAAGTTTCCCAAGGCTGCTTCCTGCGTCCAATGTTTCTCCCAGCTGCTTGAGGTCAATTATCCCATAAATGAAAGCGGAATCCGGTGACAGCAGTCCAGGTAAGCAGATGCATATGTTTGGTGCCAGTCCAGAAAGGAATCCGGTATTGGAAGTATTAAACACAGATGCGCCCCCCATTGGAACCCAATTACAGAGGTATTCAGTTACCGACCTGGACATATCACGTTCATTCTTCCATGTTGTATTCAGGAGTAGTTGGGCTGGATCCAGCTCCTTTGTGACAGTGAGGGCGAAGCAGGGATCTAGATGTATTGTTGCCATTTCCTCGACCTTGTATCTGTGCCCTTCCTCAGCAGGAGTCTCTGGTGGCAACTGTAATTCTATGCTGTCGGGTGAGTCCTGCAGCTGGAGGACTTCATGTCTTAACATGCAATTGAGCCCCTGGAGTTCAGAATCACGCTCACGAGGCATGTCAGCGCGGTCGACGAGCTCCTCATTCGTCAGACTGCCCAGAACGACACTGCTGCTGTAGCATTTGTTCTCTGACTGTATCATCTCACAGCGCTGCAAGTGGAGCACTGCTATCTATATTCCAATTAACAGATCAGGGTCAGCATAGACTTTTTGTATAACTGCTAGCAAACTGGTAGCTGACATCCATGAGCAGGCGCTTGAATGTCTTTAGAACGACCCCCACATCGTGCTCAAGCACACCTCGAAAGACTGAAAGGGGAAATTCGAAGACAGTTAGTAATGAAGACAGCGGTGCATATGGGACTACTAGAATTGGATATTTTTACCTTCGTAGAGTTGATCCAAATGCCCCGCGTATAGATCTGCTACCAGCTCATCTCGGATCTCCGCTGGGAGCGCCGGCGGAAGCTGGCAGTTTTGCGGGGGAGGTATTGGCTGGCGGAAATCTGAAGCGGAATGGGCCACATCTGGGAAGTGCGACATTTCGGAAGTGGATGCTGGTGAGGACTGGGAGTAATGTTGGACCGAATAGGAGTAATGAGTATTTTTATAGAAGTAATGAGTATTTTGGTTAGATATATGTATGGGGTCCCTGCCCCTTAGCAGGTGGTGGCACAGTTCTACAGATGTGCCGTTGCTTTTTGTTTCAATTAATTTTTTTATCGTATTGTTTTAGCCTGGGTCCTTACTGGGACCGCATTTGAGTAATGAGTATTTAAAAAAGAAAAAAAAAAATTCGTATTGTTTAGTCCCGCAGCATGCGAGATTTGAGATTTGCAATTTGTTGTTGCAAAGAAAACGAATCCGGCTTTTGCATACCCTGAGAGGCTCAGCGCAGGATTCTCACCCTTCGGGTAACCTACATACCGTATTATCTCGAGAAACTCGCTAGCGCGAAAATAGGTGTCAGAATAACCGAGCACGGCAATGCACATTCTACTTCTACATTATGCAGTGAACCTATACTGCAGTATCAAAATGATGAAAGAGCGTGATACCTATTTATCTAGGGAGGAGCTGTGAAGGAGCTAATACTATGTACATAATCTTCAATGACCCAGGTGTATTCAAATGCATCAGAATCATCCCCGCCAGCTGGAATAGAGTGGTAGAAGGTTTCCAGCTCAATATCCAATGCTGGATTAGTAGGCGCTGGACTAGAGAAATCTCCATCACCAATAACAAAATCTGAAGCTGGAATGCCCTTGATCTGGAGCTGGTGATCTTGGCTTCCATCGATTGGCAGAGTAATTCCGACATCCCGGAATGACTTGCAAATCATATCCTTCTTGTCCTTTCAAAATTGGGCCTACGCATCTCCAACAACATGCGTTGTCATAATCCGCTTATCACTTAACGTCCATCCCTTGGTAATTAAGGAAGGTTGTTTCTTTTCTTGCTTTTCAACATACTGATCGGTAAAATCACGTAAATATTCCTTAAATGGTTTATTTACAGCAGTATCAAGTGGTTGAATTAGACCAGTACAACCACCTGGAGTTAGAGAAGGCATGATTTTTGCATCTCTCAGACGTGCTAAAACATCATCAGTAGTGTGGAAGGCAGCAGCATCTAATACAAGCAGACTTAAAAGTAGATGGATGAACTTCATAATGAACCTCAATGTGAACTTGATTGTGAACTTGATTGTGAACTTGATTGTGAACTTGATTGGTATTGAGTTTGCTATCTACATCTTCTGCCTTCGATGAGGTTGATTATTGTTGTTTGCTCAATACGTCGGTATCCGATCCTTTGCCTTCTTGAGCATAACCCTCCACTCTGCATGCTTTAGCGACTATTTTCGCGCTAGCGAGTTTCTCGAGATAATACGGTAGGTGCCAACCAAAATGTAAGTACAAAGTATTTTTTTTTCCCTAAGAAGAAAGCCTATTACTCGTGCACCTCCATAAGCATGTACATAAGAACAAAGCAACGCCTAGCCTTGGTACGTCATGCATTGGGGGCAGATGTTGATATAACAGCTGATTGTCCGCCCGCAACTGGTGCAGGTCTTTGTGGGACCTTGAGTAGAGCTATCAGTAATGGGTCGAGTGGTTGTCTTTTGCATGTTCCTTCTGTGGTGTTGAAGAAAAGTTAGATTACGGGGGCTGCTGTTTGTGGGGGGGTCTGATTGCGACGCTAACTCGAAGTGTTTGTATTGGAGAGTGGGATGTTTTAAGTTGTAGATCTTCTCTGGAGCCTTAATATGATGGAACACTCAGAGCAGGCTCGGCCTTTCTTATATACCAGAGACTTGTGCCAGTTAGCCGTAAATTAACAGCTATGATTGCCAATAGCAAAGTGCTCATGGCCAGCAGCAGAAGGTCATACCACATGACGAAATCGCAAACATAATCCCTCAAGCTGTCACGGCCCTCCGATCATAGGCCAGTTGGGACCTAAGCTGACTGCATGGAATGAAATGGAATGGGTGCTTAAGGTTATATTGAATAGGACACAGCTGACAGAACGTCAAAAGCATTACGTGTATGTGGCAACTGAGTTTCATAAACCCCAATTCTACTCTCTTTTATTCCTCTCTTTCTTCCTCACGCAAAGTCCTGTATTCTAGCCCAGCTAATGTAATACGTTCCTTCTTATCTATCTCATCATAAGCCTTGTTCACAGTAGCGCTGCCTGGAGCCCGTCCATAGCCCGCTACAGCCTCGTTACACAAGCCTGTATTGGGCAGCGGGTTTCTGTGCACATGTATTGTATCCACTGGAAATACTGTGTATATCAAGCTTGACTGATAATGATGAATAGCTATTTACCAGCAAGGCCCATTACTCCTTTGGCAGTGATCCCAAAAAACAATAACTACATTGGGCGACATTCTAAGTGGAAATTTTTTTTATATACTCATTTCCCCAGTAAGGGGGCCATGAGGAGCTCAAGTGGATTTAGGACAAGGCAAGCTAATCTGCCCGGTACGGCGCGCAAGAGCAAAACAGAGCAAATGAACTAAAGTGAATCAAGGTCCCATTTTTTATTTTTTATTTTTTAAAATACAATCAAGGTCCCATGAAGTCATTAACAGGCTTGGGCCCGATGACCCAAAGAGGCCTAACTGAACTTTGACCCAAAAAGAAAAGAGAAACCAAAGTATCACGCAGGTGGAAACTAATAAACAAAACTCGAGTGCCTGCGGGCAGGCAGGTGTGACTAAAGGAAAGCAAATAACTCAAGTGAGACGGAGACCTCCATACTTTCATTAGCCGGCTAATGCCAGATCTAAGTGGCATTAGGTCAAGAGAAACACCATGGCCCTGAGGCCGGGTAACGTCCTCGACCCACAGGATGTGTGACACAATGAGGACCACCGGTGCCCAGTTAGCGCTCGCGGCTCTCCTCAGAAGATCACGATACAGAAACAACATAAACCAACCAATCCGTGAATGATGATGATGATGATGATGTTGTTGTTGTTGTTGTTGATTTTGATGTTATTCTTGTTGTCCTTCCATTGATTGTGATTATTGCTTTCAGCTACGATTGGTTAATAATGTGGATTACACGATAGCTCTCATAGCTTGCGATGTGAGGCGGGAAATTGTAAGTGGGTCAAATGAGCCCGAGGTTTTGAAACCATAGACTTCGATTCTTCAACCGTTTGGTTATAGGATGGATCATATTCTACAAGTGCAACCAGACTATATTCTACAAATCAACGGTCTTAACATCAGTGTAGGAGAATTAAGCTTATGTCCACATGGGCCGTTGGCCTCTCTGCTGACCTGAGATATACTGCATTTTGAATTGAACCATCGGCGTAAAATCCATAGGCACCAGAATCAATCAAGTATAACATGGGAACACGGCTGTTTCTCTAGTCACTAATTCTTGTAAGTGAATTTGCTTCCCAGCTTCAAATAATCCGTTAAGTATAAGAACCTGTGTTGATCATTTGTGCTTCAGTTTATGCGTTCCTTTGTCTAAGATCTTTTCTCCATCTTCAGGCATACCAGACATATCGATATCTGTGGTCTCTGGAGGGTTGGCTGGAAATCTGCAGAATCCGCATTTCCGAAATGAACCGGTGTTCGAACCGTTTTTGGGAACACGGTACCAGTATTACTTGTTGCACATACTGTAAATTTGTTGAAGCAGAGGGGTACTAGGTGATTGAGAGTGTTCTGAAATTTCTAGGATTTTTTATGCAGGCCTGGTGAGTGAGCTTTGCAATTGCGAAAGATATCTGGATGAAGGTCAAAAATCCCTTTTATTATATACATGTACCTAATGCTAAAATCCAAGTCACCTTCTGTTGGGTATCCCTCGTTAAGATAAATCAATTATATTGCGTACACCTTCTTCTTTGTTTTTAAATGGCCTTCCCCAATCCGATACTTTGAGTTTGCAAACATGGTCTCAACAGGTATCTTTTTCAACATAATTGATCCAATTCTGATCCCGAGTCTCTTCTCTGCTTGTGCCGTGGTCATGTTGGCACGTCGCCCACTTGACCTGGTGATTCCTTTTTCCTGCTTTTTCTGTAATTAATATCTTTGATGAGACTACTATTACAGTATGAATTCTATAAAGTATTTACATGCAGATATACAGTGCCATTCAAAAAGTATCCGGGATGCATAAAACAGGCTGCGATTAGATGCAAGGTGGGCGCGGTTCTTCTGCATAAGCGCTACATATGGGCAATATAGCCGACAAGTAAGACACGGTAGGATAGCCTTAACATGATAACCAATGGAACGTGTTGTGTGCAAAAGTGGGGGAAGAAATGTATGCGGAAGGAATTTTGGAAACAGTATTTCAGCATGACAATTCTCTCATTCATACTGCTAAGCAAATTGCTGCATTCCTCGAAAAATATGGGTTTGATGTTACAGACCATCCTCCATATTCACCAGACCTCAATCCCATTGAGCATGTATGGGTTGAGCTCAAGCGCCGTCTTTATCAGAAGTGTCCATATATTTACAAAGTCCTGGTGGATCAGAAACAATGAAGCAGAGATATGTGGAAACCACCCACACTATGATAGTAGCTAAAGTTTACGTTACTGCTCTCAGATTAGCAGTCTGTTTGGAATGGGATTCCGGCATCGGTTTCTAAGTCTTTATACCAATCTATGCCGCGTAGAGTCGCAGCTGTTATTAAGGCAAATGGATGGTAATACTAAAACTAAATATTAGTAGCAGAGGAGGCAAATTAGGATTGTCTCTTGTATATAGATACAGTAGGTATTCAACTTGATCTATGCGCTGGAAATCATTTACATATGCAGGATAGCCGCGGCCAGCTTGCATACAGCCCGCGCCCTCTTTTATGCAGCCCGGAACCAGACTACATCCCGGATACTTTCTGAATGCTCAAAAACCAACAACTGCTACAAGGCAACCGATAATCTCAGCCGGCACTTGCACAAGTGGAAGTTAAGGCACGGGATTCTCGTGCAATCCTAGACCGTAGTGTTATGCTCTATCGGAAAAAGCCTGGAAGTGAAGGTGGGAGTTTCGGGAGCGTGGGGGATGATACATACAAAGAACTGCAGATAGGGAGAAGGAGTTACAAATGGAGATTTGGAGTTTGAGTGGTAAAGTGGAGGTTAGAAGGCGGAAATGGGGCAGTTGAAGAACTCGATTGGGAGAAGAAAGAAAATAAGAGGTCAACAATTAAAGCAAATTACTACAGGAAGAGGTGAGATAAGTTGAAGATGGATGCAAGGGCGAAGGAATTGAGGAGCAACAAGGGGGAGGGGCCCAAGGGGGAGGGGGCGATGCCTACGAGTTGAGGTACATAGCGGGGGAAGCCGGAGGGCGAGCCTGGAAGCGTTATAGGGGCGGATATTTATTTTTGTATTTTGTATTCTAGGGGAGTTTGGGAGATTTTTCTAGTTCCTCGCTTCTGCCCGCTACCTAGGTAGCTTGCTCTAGATGGAGACTCTGTGTAGTTGAAACAGCAATTCTTAGTGACGAGGCGCTTACCTAATCCGGCCTATCCATGTTATCCAGCTGAGTTCAAGCTCCACATCCCACTTGACTTCGAAAGCCTCTCTGCCGTGTCCACACCAACACCCCCCGTGAAATTGGATTCTCATTTATCCTAAGAACGTCTTTACCTTAAGCAAATCATAATGGCTTCTGATGCCCCAGCTCCCACCGCCAATGACCCACTGATATCACCCCACCGCTCCACATCGGGGCTCAAGATTGCCCTGCACCCATTAGCACTCTTGAGTATCTCAGACTACATAACGCGACATACACTCCGACAGAATACCGGGCCGATAGTTGGTGCATTGCTGGGGACGCAGCAAGGGAGAGATATTGCTATTGAGCAAGCGTATGAGGTGAAGGTTGCAGAGAGTGGGCCCCAGGAACATACTATGGTTGGGGTTGAGGGGGATGGGGAAGTGCTGGTTGATGAGAAATGGTTTGACACGAGATTGAAGTTGTGTATGTTCACACTCTATCCCCAGGTGTAGCTGTTTAAACTCACCAAGGCTGAACGAATGGAATAGTCAAGGATACCCACCCCACTATGGACCTTCTAGGATGGTATTCCACGACAAGCTCCCCGAATTTTCATCCAAACTGGAAACATGTCAATACGCATCGGAGTTTACAGAAGTATAACGAGTCGCTGATCCTCCTCTTATTAAACCCGTTCTCTGCTGGAGTGTCTGTGGGAGGGAAGCTGCCGCTGGGAATTTACGAGAGTGTGATTGAAGGTGCAGATGCACAAGTACCAGCGCATCAAGGTGAGGGAGGAGGGGTGTTGAAGTTTGTCCCGGCGGAGTATACAGTTGAGACGGGGGAGGCGGAAATGAT
Source organism: Terfezia boudieri ATCC MYA-4762 (assembly GCA_003788615.2). NCBI lineage: Eukaryota > Fungi > Ascomycota > Pezizomycetes > Pezizales > Pezizaceae > Terfezia > Terfezia boudieri. The sequence goes on along the minus strand of ML121536.1, from coordinate 787,630 downwards.
TGGGGTAGATTTTATTGCGAAGGGGGGGTGGGGGAATGCAGCTGCTGTGGTAGCAGGTACTGGGGATGTGGGAAAGGCGGGCCCAAGCTCACAGGGGCAAGCTGCTAGTCAGTCGGCGGGTGGGGATATGGTGGTGGGGGAACCGGAGGGAACGGTAAAGGACGAGAAGACAGAGGAAGTGTCTGTTGCGGCGCAGGGTTTGGATTTCGCAGGCACACAGAACGATGAACGTGAGTTTCCACAATATCTCACCCGACGACGTCTGGAGACTTTGATGATCTAACTTCCCATTTCTAGTCCTTGCCAATCTAACCGCCAAAGCCAATGCCATCCGCATGCTCCATTCCCGTATCGCCCTTCTGAAGAAATACCTCGAACATCTCCCACAAATGCAGTCTGCTACCAGCTCTATCCCCCCGTCGGAAGTCTTACCTATTTCCCACCCCCTTCTCCGCGCAATAAAATCCCTCACTTATTCCCGCCTTCCATTGCTTATCCCTGCGGACGAAAAGGCATTTAAGCAGGAGGCACTGACAGAACAGAGTGATGTTGCGCTCGTGGCTCTTCTTGGGACATTGACCAGGAGCGTGGAAGAAATGAAGGAGGTACAGAGAAGGTTTAATATTGTGGAGCAGGCGGGGCAGAGAGAGGGGCCTAGGGGTGCTGCTGGTGACAGGGAAGGCGGAAGGGAAGTTGGGGATGGCAGGAGGATGTCTGAGAGAGCTATGGGCTTGGGGATAGGGAGGGAGGGAGGCGGGCTGGGGTTTGATTTGAATTTCAAGGGCTTGATGAGGGCTGCGGCGGGTAGGGGCTAGTTGGGAGGGTAAATCAAGGTCGTGACTCGAATAGGACTCGGGTATGGAGTTTGGGTTTGGTCTTATTGCTTGATTTAGTTTACTGGCTCTTGCTCTTGTATCGCATGCAGAATAATAAAATGGAATGATTTTAAACCGGAAAAATATTACCTCTAGTAAATAGATGGCAAGAATTATGTTAGCGACATCATGGAGTAACAGAACATAACTTTAAAAGTCGCTATCAAACAGCCACCCTTATGAAATCCTAGTTGTCTAGTCGGGCAGAGGCAGTCAGGCAGAGCAGTCAGGCCTGGCTACATTTCCCTTTTTCACCCTTTTCATCGTTTCAACACTTTCCGCTACGTTTTCTGTCAACTGATCCAAAACAAGACATAAAATAAAGGTCAAAGGTTTCCAATGCCACGGCGACAGGGGTACATATTATTTCTCCAATATGCGCAATACCAAAGCGACATTCCCATACCGCACGTAGTAAATACCAAATACCAAATAGAGTATATCTGATATTGGGGTTATTTTATAGCGGGTTACTTTAATGAAACAGAGACTTATGAAGGGGAAGTTGGACAGAGGTACAGCTAGGTGGCAAAAAAAACTGAACGGCCTTATGCAAGCCGTATGCATGACTTACATTTAGCGCGCATATTTTAGGCTTAGCCGGGCCCAGATACGGTATGTAGTACGGAGTTATATAGATCGAGCGTGCCATAACATACATAGAACAAGAGATCTAGTACATTGTATACCAACCCTCTGCCTTAATAAAAGTCTCTACACGGAGAGGCATTGAGCTATAGAGACTCTGCAATAACGACTCTGGATATCCTTCCAAATCTCATGCAATGCATCCGCTAGTACTTCCTTCACTACTGCAGGCCCCCCAGTCATATTCATCAGATCAGGGAATCTTTTATGAAGCTGAGGCTTCAGTATGCCCAAATATGTTCAATTGGATTTTAGGTCAGGAGAGCAGGCAGGGTGGTCAGTAAATACCCAGTCATTGCCTTTGACCCATTGGGGTGCAAGGTTGGAGGTATGAATCGACGAGGTTGTCCTGTATGAAAATTGGATCGTTAATGCCCCGAATTTTCGCTCAACTCTAGGCGGATATAAGAAAGGACGTATGTCAAAATCTCAACATATATTTAATAGCATTATTTCGTCCATGCTCGCCGAGGAGAGGTAACTAGGGGAGGAACATCTGTAAAGGAGGCATCCGTAGAGGGTTCCAGGGAATTTGAGGGACAAGGTTGGGCCATATCAGCGTGACTTAACATTAACAAAGTGGTAGAGGATATAGATATTCGTAAGGGACGGCCAGGAGATCATAATTAATAGAACATACAGTATGTATAAATTCAGGAAATCCGCACATATTGCAAAAAGCACAGCCTACAATTTCCCAATATGATTATTACCAGCCTAGGCAACGCTTGCAGCAGTGGGCGGAGCGGGTCATGCCACTTTTCTCGTTATCTGCTATATCATTGTCTGCGGAAAGTCTATATCGTCGGCCTTTGGCGATTGGCCTTGGCCTTGGCCACGCATGAATTCATGCATTCGCGGGCTCTAGATATGCTTGATTTTTCACATGACCCTCGAAAGCCAGAATTCCTGGAAAATATACATATAAGCCGCGAAAGCACAGATTTCTCGAATATATATATATCAGGCGCGAAAGCACCGATATCTCGAATATGTATGTGAAAGCCGCGAGAGCATGGATTTCTCGCATATATATCTATAAGCCACGAAAGCATGGATTTCTCGAATATATATGTACAAGATGCGAAAGAATGGATTTCTCGCATATATATGTATAAGCCGCGAAAGCATGGATTATTCGCATATATATAGATAAGCCGCGAAAGCATAGATTTCTCGCATATATATAGATAAGGCGCGAAAGCATGGATTTCTCACATATATATGTATGTATAAGGCACGAAAGCATTGGTTTGTTGGTGGATTAGGCTTGGGCTAGCTTAGTAGTCTGTTGCTATGGTGCTGGGCGGGTGCTCGATCGGAAGGTAGGTCGGTGGCACAACCTGGCCATTCGTTGTTCCACCATGGAGGCCTGGTCGATTAGCTCCTCAAGGGTTTCGACCACGGGGAGTGTGACCATGGCTTGTTGTAGCTCTTCACTGAGCTCCTCCTGGAAGTGCTCGAATTTGGCCTGGTCGTTCCATCGAACCTCCGCAGCCAGCCTTGAGAATTCTGCCACGTAAGTGGACAGCTCCGAGTTGCGCTGTCTCAGTGCTCGGAGGGCTCGACTGGCCATACCCACTATGTCAGGATCCCCGAATGCCCGGTCCAGGATGGCAAATAACATAGGGATATTGTCGAGCTTGATTCCTGTCTCAAGCACATAAGGCTGGATTTGATCTGTAGCCTTGCCCTCCAGTAGGGCGAACACATAGGCTAGGCGGTGTTGCTCTGATAGAAACCTAGCTGAATCCCCATTCAGCTTCAAGTTTACCGCATTCTTCCAGGCTCGTAAATGAGCCCTATCCCCTAGTCTGGTTGCAACCAGACTACCTATCCCCATTGAACTTGGGGGGGGTGGGGATACTTTCGGTTTTGGTAGTAGTGGCTGGCGTAGGGGTGGCGAGGGCGCGGCTGAGGTTTTGCACCGTAGTCCGTTCCATGGTGATTGTTGCCCGGCTGCCTCCAGTTCCCTGTGGAGGTCGGTGATTTCTGCATTAGCTGATTCCAGCCGATTCTCCGCAACAGACAGGCGGTTGCCGAGATCCGCCCCAATAAGGTCTGTTGCTTCAAATATATCGATGACCTCTCAGTGGTAAGCGGTCAACTCTGCGGGGGTTGAAGGGATCGGGTGGGCCCTCCAGATTTGGAATCTGGCGCCCGGTAGAGGGGTTTGGACATCCATCGTTTCTGTCGTACCGGTTAGGTGATATCGTTTCTGTCGTACCGGTTGGCCTAGGCAATCCAATGTAGTGTAACGTGGCGCGAGGGGCTGAGGGGCCAAAAGGTATAAGCGAGGCAGAGGGCAGGAGCAGGGCAAGGAACGAGATGAGGAGATATGCTGGGAAGGTTGACACTCGCGTAAGTAGCTTATGCGAGTATGGAGAGAGAGAGGGAGCTGGCGAGGCGAAGGCGAAGGTGAAGGTGAAGGCGAGTACGAAGGCGAAGGTGAGGACGAAGGCAAGGCTAGGAGGGGGTGCACGAGGAAGGTGCACCAGCGTAGAGAAAAGCAAGGTCCTGTATGGTATACAAGACGTTGGATAGGTATCCAACGAGAGGGCGGAGAGGGTGCACTATATATACGGGCTTCCTTCCTAGCCAAGGCTACAGGAAGGAATAAGGTTCCCGAGACCTTTTATCTCGGGAGCCGAGATAACAACAATGATAGAGTCGGACGGAATTCTGTCTGACTCTCAAAACTATGCTAGGAAGGGACGGTTGTGACATTAAGAAGTAACTAGTCTGTGGAGGGTGTTGTGCCAACCAGACTAAGAAGTAACCACCCCTACCAATCTGAGCTGGGCAAATGTGAGCTTAAATTCTAGTCTGGTTGATTCCAGAATTTGCCCAGCTCAGATTGAAATTACGCTAGCGAATTTCTCGAGATAATACGGTAGCTTGCTCTTCTTTAAGTACATTGGTTTCGCGTTATAAGAAACTACCCGGAACTAGCAAGTATAGCGCGAAGTTTTTTATGACGCGACACCACTGTAATAGTTTTTCTTCTCCCTGAGCTATAGAGCTAGGCGGATATTTTGAACTAGAAGGAGTCTAGTCTAGGAAATACAAGAAATGTAGGAGTGATCTATGCAAGCCACTACATACCTTAACGAAGTGTAACTACACATTATATGGGACCGTAATCACTGATAGACTTTTGCCTATAAAAAATCGGGCTTTTGAAGTTATATATGGTAGAAACCAGTTTTTCACTGAAATTAGGTGCGTCATTGGGATAGCATATATATAATCCGGGTAGGATTTCAATCCATTCATGTACTATGTTGTGACATGGGACCCGTAAATTAGTATCAATTCAAATGCAATTCAGCTGCTAGCCCTCAGCTAGTCCTCTCCAGGTAAGACTTTAGTCACCCATCTAGGAGAAGTAAATGCCTTCTTTCCCAGATGGTATGTTGTCACTAGCAAGGACCTCTTAAGGACCTCTGCAAGTAGGAGCTCGTAGAGGGTCACAAGAAAATATATGTCCTAAGCTCCGGCCAAGAACGTCGACCTTTCCACGCTAGCTCGCTGAACGAATAAGGTTTGGAATCTGGAGTTGAAGAGACCGGTGCCGATACCATAGATTGTAGGGGACATGATGAGGTACGGCTTCACCATCTGTGAAATGAAGCTAATATATCAAGTATTCCATAGCACGAAGGAACTGACGATCTTTTGACCCATTCCAGACGTAATTCGATCTAAATTAGTCGTTCTAGTAGTCTTATTTGGAGGAAATGTCAAATCTTGGGAAATGTCAACCAACAGTGGCTTAGGGGGTACATCCAGTTTTGTACTTTGCTCAAGAAACTATCATACATCTACGAAAGATTCCAAAATTTGGGTCCATTTAGGGATATTGAACGAGAAACTGTCGAATTTCACAGAATAACCGTTTGATCTGCAATCCATTGAAGTACGGTAGGACTTAATTGTACTTTATTTTACAACGTGCCTGTTCTAATACTAATAGTTATTCTAGGTGTCCAATTAATATTGTCATACATGTGAATACCGATTTCCTTGTCTTTCCGGCCTCCAAGACCCACACTCTAAGGACGCGTGTACCAATGATACTCTGACGCCGCAAAATACTTGAGCTAATTCCCCACCCTAAAGGGCAACTCGAAGGGGCACCACCACCGGCAATTGTTCCTTCGAATAAAGCAAAATAGCTAATCGTGATGTCCTGGTTCTGAAAGTCCTTTAACAGAATCACATATCTCTATCGGCCACTGCATGGCAGCCACCAGGGCCCGGGCCATGCTTAACGCAGGGGCCAACTACCCACCTGTATAAGTATTCAATCAGCCATTACAGTGATATAAAATACTCGTTACATAACATCCTGACTACTTATGTATTCAGCACAGAAACAAAATTAAGAAACAACATCTTACCTCCGTATACACCAGAAGAACACTCCCATACAATTTCATACCTTACTCAAAGAACCACAACTAAGAAGATATCCACATATAGTAAATGCAATGTGTAATCTATTGTACAAACTGCTGCAGCAAGATCCTTATCACAGTACATCGTTGTGGCAAACATGGATGTGAAGCCTATTGTTTCTCACCTCAGCTGTCGGGAATGTAAAGATTGTCTGAATTTCAGTGGTCAATAGACGAACATTAAAGCATGGGGAGAGTGAGATCATATGATATATATTTTTGAAAAGAATATTCAGTACTCATATGCGGTCCCGTTCGGGGAACCATGATGAGCCATCCGGAACCTCGGGTGGAATGAGAGCATAGGAAGATTGCTTTATTGTGGGCTAATTTCCCTAAGACAGTTCTAGAGGGGGAGGATTTTGTATTTGGTTACAAATTGATAGTTGTAAACGAAATTCTGTCATGGAATTTTTCTAAGAAAATAAAATCAACCCAGTGGGCCACACACTAAACAAACACTTCATGTTGGCAACTTTTGATAAGAATCGATATGCACGCACTAGGCAAAGACAGCTGATCTTTCGACAGCTGGCTACGGCAGCATAATGATATCTCCGCTACCTACATTCCGCGTATGTACAAAAATCACAATATTCAAGTCATCCAACAGCAGAGGTCGAGTCAATGAATATTATAGTAGAAATATAGGTGCTCAACCCTCATGCCGTGGTATTCCAACCAAAACTTCCCCCGATACTATGCAACAAACCGCTGATCTGTTGTTGCAGCCAGGTACCTCTATACATTGGGCGTTAATTGTTGACTAAATGCTATTGCGTTATAACCACCAGCTTGGGTTAATGCTGTCCAGCCATGGGCACAGACCCCAGGAAGAACTTAGATAGCACCTCAACCGAGGGCGAAGCTAAATTCTCCAGCAACCCATGATCAGGGTCGTACATTTGGTACTTCTATAGCATGTCAACAACCTCGGTATTGCCACTGGTTGAGAGCCTATTCTATAGGCGTTCGCTTGTGTTTGGAAACGGGGTCAACATAATTTTGCACCAGTAGTCGTTGCACCAAGCCTAGTTGACCCTGCCCAGCAGCATAGGACAAGGGTGTTCTGAAATTGATGTCCCTGAGGTACCTTAAGCTTCCAAACAGCCCTGCTGCGACCCACATTGGGTGCTGAGTCAATTACTGCGTGCACAGATATACCGATTTCTGTTCTCTCTCCCATATTAGGAAAGTGTTTGCAACGGGCCGGCCATTGTACAGCTTGGCCTGGAGGCCGAGGTCTGTGCACGGCCTGAAACCGCCTGGGGCAGCCCCGGCCGAGAGTGAGTGCGGTCTAGACCAGCCTGAACCGCCTGAACCGCCTGGACGGCCTACATAGCCTGGACGGCGGCGACGTCCGAATTTCCGGGTTATGTTCATGAGAGCAGACGATGTTCAGACGTGGGCAAAAATGAGATATTGATAGATTTAGAAATGGTAACTGCCATTCAGGGGCCCCAGGCGGTCGAGGCCGTTCAGGCCGGCCCGTTATAAACACTACCGCATTCTTCAATCGGCCCGCCTGCACCAATATCTAAGGCATCGTGGCACGATACAACCAAGGGCATAACTCGATGACTCAAGCTATATACCTATGTATGTATCCCGAATTCGAAGGTGGTTATCTTACATATACAGACCTTCAATAGTTACAGTACGGTGTTGGAACGCACATACTCCACACCCGAGTTACCTAGTCCCTAGCCGAGTTACCCTGAACATCCTGGCTTATCCGATCTGTCTGGTTCAGGCACTCAGCTGCTCAGCCGCTCAGCCATGTCTGTGTTGTTTTTATGTTTCGATCCTGTAGATTCTGTAGCCACGACCGTCACCTGCAAGCCTGATTGAATCATTTTCTAAATTTTTTCGGTTGTAGTCTAACTTGCCAAACAAGTAATATCGGTGTATACAGTATGTTATTTTTCTGTATTGAACTGACATGTCGGTCACTCGCTAGTCTCATACCGTCATTTGCAGACATACCAGTACTCCATCTTGATCAACTTACATGGTCAGAAGAGGAAGAATATAAACACTGATGCTTTTCTATCGCTTCGCTTCCCTCATTAATTAAATAGGTATTACCTATCAACGTAACTCCGTGCTGCAACTGACGACTACTACCTAATCCAGCCACTACTGAAGTGGGAATAGCCCTACTATATACTAACCGAAGCTTGGCGTTTGCCTTAAGGATGCATGAAGCTAATGCATCTACCCTGCTCCTTGGCCATGCAAAGGGAAGATCCTTTCCTCAGGGGAAAACTCCTGGTTCCAGACACCGGAACGTACCGCTCTCCACTGTCGCCATTTGTGTGCCAACCAGACTAGCCATTTGTATGAGGTTGGTTATAGAATTACGCCTACGGGGGAGTGGTTCCATGGTTCCACGTTTACATGGTTTCTCCTAGGGTTTAGCGTTGTCGCTGTGCATGGCCAAGGAGCAGGGTAGATTCCCTGTGGGTGCATTAGCTTCAAGAAATCCTTTAGCAATCCTTAAGGCAAATGCCAAGCGGTTTTAACAATTACACAGTCGGTCAAGAAGGTCCAGCCAACAGCGATATATTCCCGAAAGACGGTGGTTATTGTGATTACTTGAATATCCGATAGGAGCTAATTAGTTATTGATCGGTCGTCAAGACTCCACAATAACGATGCCAGACAATAACACGGACCAGAAGAAGCGAAAAGTCAGTGTCAAGTGGAAGACTTCGTATTCCGGCAGAAGCAGAAAGGAGACTGGGGTTTAGGTTTCAATCACTCAGAGGGCGGCCGATTGATACGATGTTGGCAGATGCAAAACTGATGTTTGGGATGGATGCCGTCCGAGAAACGAAAGACAAAGTTTATGACCGCATATTGGAGCACCTTACAGTTGAGGGATATCCTACAGAAGCCGACTCGGATTTTAAAGAAGTCAACGTCGACCATTTGGTTTATACAATCATTGTTCCGGTATTGAATGATTTCATACGCAAGACTGGACGGAAGGATATTCAGTTGAAGTGCGAGAAAGAGATTGTTTCTACTGAGACAGGAGGCGAGGAAGGATTTGTTGTTGTGAATCTGGTTTCGGTGGGTCAAGAAATTTTTTCATTTTTGTTGTGGAATCAAAGGGAAGTTCTGTGGGGAAGGCAATGCGGCAATGCTTGCTGGCAATGAAGGATATGAGAGACAATAACAGGGACGGGAAGGTGTATGGATTCGTTACGACAGGAGAGACCTGGCAGATGCTCGAGTATGATGGTGCATCGTTTCGGAAGTGTGAGTCCATTACGGTGGTATTTGATTCAATGGGTGAAAACAAGCAGAGATGGATGGACAACTGTTCGGCGGTGGTGGATTGCATATATTTTGCATTGAGTAATGGAGGAATCGTGAAGGACGTGGTTGTGGGAGAGTCAGGTGCTGGTAGGAAGTAAGTAGGTTTTTTTTTATGTATTTCTTTTGTTTCGGTACGAGGGATGAAAGTATTTTTTTGTATCGGTACAAGGAATGTAATTAACGAATGGGAGAAAGATTTTCGCAAGCGCATTTAGTAAGTTTATTTATTTAACGGAGTATGTTTATTAATTTGTTATGTGTTATTGGGGGGGCGGAGCCCGAGAGTGAGGGAAAGAAGTATTTAGGAAGAGCGATGGATTTACCAAAGGGGGTAGTTTTTATCGTTTTTGGTGTCTTTTATAGACATAGAACTGTATAATGCGTTGGAGGAAAGTCTGCATGTACAAACCCTGCATTCAACCCCTAGCACAGAGCAGTGAGACCGATGCATAGAAAAGGGTGCATGGTGTAATAATCTCACAAGTTCGTGAGAATGTTGGTACCCTTACGAGGTATGAAGCTGTTCGCAGATACATAGAAGAAGGAAACAGTTATATTTGCGATGATGATCTCGACAACAACAACGAACACTCTATCTCTGTCGTAGGCATAAGTGAATAGGTATGCATCACAGAGTGCTTGTATTTCAATTCATGCATTTATGTTGTCAAATTCTCTCCGGCGAAAATACCCCCTTAAACCACATTGTCAGGTACCATACTGTGTCGAACGATTCGCAAAATCATGTACTAACACAACACAGAAAAAAAACCAATAATCCGCTTTAAAAATATAGTACAATATGACCTTCCCACATAATAACAACTATTTAATCCCCATTCTCCTAAACGCATTCCCACTGGCGCTCCTCCTCCCCGACCTCGCTCCTTCCGTAGACATATTCCCCCTCGCCTTCCCATTCCTCCCATTCCCACTCCCAGCACTCACTGCCCCACCATCGCCACCAAATCTCGCAGGTTTCTTAGGCCGCTCAGGCACAAACGTAATATCCCTGTCTCCTAGTACCTCACCACCACGCGAGCCCCGGCCGGTGATAGTCGTAGTGCTAGGGCGGTGTTGACTCGTCCGCGCACCAAAGGTTTTTTCTTTCGTACCCCGCTGCTTCTTGGGGTTTTTCGCCGGGTCGAAGCCCCGGGTGGAGTGACCGGATTTACGGTAGTTTGCGGTTGAGATGCGCATTTCTGGGGCGGGTTTCTCCTTGTTAGTGCGGTGGCGGGGTTCAGATGCTTCGGAGTCAGAAGTGGCAGAGTCGGAATTATCGTTGGAGGAAGTATCTTCCTCACTCTCTGCCGCGGTTCTGCCTCGTTTCCGCTCGGCGAGGTTAGTTGAGGATGAAGTAGCTGCGTTCTTCGCCGCCTGCGCTGGGTGCAGTTGTTGATACTCGATTGTATTCTCATCGATAGCAAAGTCTGGATCTTCAAATAGCAAGCCGAATCGTTTGTCTTTAAGTAAGGAGGAGAATTTGCCCACCACCGCCTCGCCATCTTCATCCTCCACCTCCACCTCCTCCACAGGAACAACCTTGCCTTCTTCTTCTGCGTCCTTCCTACCCCTCTCCCTCCTCTTGACGAGTTTCTCCTCTTGCTGCACGATCCGCTCGGCGAGGGCTTTATTGACCTTGACCTTTGGAATAGCTAGATCCTTCTTGCTACTTCGGATTCTTGATTCTCGCTCTTTCTCGATCCTCTCACGGATCATTGCTTGCCTTTCCCGCTCCCACTCGAATGGATCCCTCACGATACGCACCTCCTCCCAGAGTTTCTGGCTAATGAAGTACCCGTGCATATACGGTCTTAGGACACCCATTCCCTTCGGCGTTCCCACGAGGGAGTCGAGACCAAAGCTCTCAAGCTCTGCCTTTGTCAGGAATTTATAATTGTCATAAGTACTTGCCGCCCCAGACCCAAGCTCATCTGTGCGCTTATACGCATCTGGGTCGTTGATATGCGCATCCGCCATCTCCTCCGTTAGATTGTCCAAGAAAGAGCACCACTTTGGCGCAGGACCTAGCTGGGGGATAAAGAATGAATGCATTTCCTGTCCCTCGTTCGCAGTGAAGATCATCCCCGTTTCTGGGATCGGTTCGATATGGTTCAGATCTACAGCTGGCTCTATTGATGTCCATGGCTTTCCTGTATCTTGGTCCCAGAACTTAATGATCTTCTTATCGGAACTTAGGACTTTCCGGCCGGAATCGCCTTCTGAGCCGTGGATTTTAAGGAATCTGAGCGTGTGGATGGGGAAGCCGTACTGTTGGTCTTTTGTTAGTAGGGGTCGAGGGGAGCGGATGTCGAATAATGTCGTAATACCAACTGCATTCCCGGTGGCGAGGATTAATCCGTTCATTGCAAATTCTAGTGCTGTGATGGCAGGGTTCGTCTCACTGGTATGATCCGCAAATACGTCTCCTGCAAACCCAATCCTACTCATATCACCTCTAGGGGGGGTTAATATCCCAACCCGATCTCTGCTCCTCGGATCCCAAAACTCGACTGTCCCCTTGTAGGTTCCGAAGGCAAGTAATCCATGGCAACTGCTCTCGATGCCAATACTCTCCCCGCTCTTCACGTCCTCTTCGAGTTCAAATGGCTTCAGGAACCTCCCAGCTTCGAGATCAAGTCTATATACTTCATTCCCATCCGCAGGAACTACAACTTCTGCACGCTGCTTTTGGTATCCAAGGGCTCGTCCGTACCGCGGAATCCGGATTGAGTAGTGACACCCCATTGGCGTGTGGAATTCGATTGTTCGATCAGTTTGGAGGTGTACAGATTTCGTGTAGTCCTGGGAGAGGAGGAGGAAGGTAAGGTTGAGTGAAATATGGTGACGGGCATATTTCAGCGCGAGAGAAGGTAAGTGATATGTATGATGCTGGGGTTTATATGTTCCTGCCCCTCAATTAGCTTCTCCGCCCAATTCCAAGCCCATCATATCAAAATGAAGCCTCACACACCAGTAGCCATAGCATACTCCCCATCCTCGCTAACCCTTATACACTGGCTCGCCTCCTCAAACTCGAAATCCTGCACGAGCTCAATCCGGTTTTGGAACTCAACATCGCTCTTTAAGCTCTTTCTCCGCTTGCGAATGAGCCAGTCGGGCAGGGAGCGGGAGGTGTTGGCGCCAGAAATAGTGTAAATGGAGATGCCGTTTTGAGAGGTGACTTTCATCTTGGACGACGATGCGCAGTAGCGCGGGGAGGCGGGGGTGGTTTTCCAATAGCCAGTGGTATTAGGGATTGGTATTGAAGTCGTTGGGGGAATGTGATGATAAAAGTGCTCCTAGCCGTATTACGACGTTCGAGAGTTCTGGTGGTGAGGCTCTGGATATTTTTGTTGTAGACTGGTTACGGCTTGTGCCAACCAAACTATTTTTGTTGTTTCGTGAAAGTTGTAAATCTTGGCGAAGCTTGAAGCGACGCCGGTTGCAAAATATTGGCGTCATTTTATGTCTGTGACGAGTCACGATGCACCACCGAGAGATACATTCCCACAACAGTCGAGTATCAAAATTCACTGCTCTACACCAAACAAGCTTACACAGGCCGCGAGTATCCAAATCCAAAACAAACACCTTTCCGCATGCATAAAAATATACGGAATATCGCAGGCCCCCTCCACATACTCCTCCCCTTCAATCCTCCACACTTCTTCCAAACTCCACCAACCTCACCCTCCTCGCATCCCTCGGATGAAACACCGCCACCCCACTCCTAACCAAAAACCTCGCCGCTGCCGAATCACCCCTTTCTAGCGTCACATACACCTCCGCCTCTAAAGTCTTATTCATCAATTCCTCCAACAACTTCTTTAATTCCTGCGCCGCCACGACATTCGGCCTCACCTCTTTTCTCCGTTCCTCCTCCTCCTCCTCCTCCTCCTCCTCCTCATCATCATCATCATCATTATCACTATCACCCTCACAACCCCGTTTCTTTCCCGTTTGTTTGCCACGGGAGGAGAACATATTGTGGATAGTCTGTTGCACTTTCTCCCGCCTCACCTTCCCAGATTTATCGAATGTGACCCCAGAGGATACGTCGATACCTAAATCATCACCGACAACCGGCCCGCCTAGTCCCTCCGCAGCAAGCAGCTTCGCAAGATAGGTATTCACAAACTTGCTAAGTTCTCGGAGAAATTTCTTCTGAGCTTTGTTGTACATGGTATACCTGCCCTCCAACTCTAGGATTATCTTCTCCGCAATCTCAACCTCGTCACTTTGATCATGACCCTGGGTCCTTCGCATTCCGACTTCCCCCTCAAGCAGCTCAATCCGTGTCCGTAGCGCGGACGTAAGTAGTTCGGTGGTTTTTACCTCGGCCTCTTCGGAGCAAATTTTGGATTTGACTTCAGAGAGTTCCCGCCGCGCGAGGGGGATACTTGTGTCGACTAACCTCTCGATTTCTGTACTTAGGAAGCGGTGAAGTAAGAGTGGGTTTAGTGGGGATGTTGGCTCTGGGGCCCCGGGGGGGGGAAGTTCCTCGAGTAGCTTTTTGCCGTAGACAAGTTCGGAGATGAGAAGGTCGTTGAGGCGTGCGCCTTTTTCTGATTTCAATTTCGGTTGAGCTGGGAGCTGAATTGTATAGCGCGAGTGATCAATAAGCTCGCATGATCACACAAATCGTATGTACGGAGGATAAATGCAAACAAAGTACCTTCCCCAATGCCTCCTTCTCAGCCCTAATCCTCTCCCGCAGCCCCTCCACCTCGCTCCTTACACTCTCCTCATGCGCTTCCTGCGCGGCCAGGACGGCGTCTGTCCGAGGAAGACGGATTGTGGGGTCATTTGACGAGGAGGATTTATGGGTGGCGAGATAGGAGATGTTGGCATACCGCCGGAGGTGGGAGAGGCGGGCTTTAACTGCGGGCGAGGGAGTAAATGTGGTGCTGGCAGTGGTGGAGCTCATCGGGGCGCGGGGTTTGGCGGGTTCACGTTGGGCGACGTGACTCAATTTACACGTGCGCGCGTGTTCGTGTCGCCGGAAGCGCCCGGCTTGGCAAGGAAACCAAGCCAGCGCTGTTCTCCTCCCATCACAACAACTTCCAACCCCCATAAACCAAAACAATGCCCCCCCTAGTCGAGCTCCTCCCCTCCGGTACCACTTCCTCCGGCGCTACCTGGACATACACGACCGCCCCGCCTCCCAACGCACACAGTAACCCCCTCCCTGCTGTCCCTCCCGGCCCTGCCTCTCGCCGGCGCAAATCTCGGCCGACCCGCACCGCCGCCTCCAACGCCCTCACCTCTATCGCAGATATCTCCTCCGACGCGTACTCCCACCCTGGCGCTGATGACGGGGCCGGCGGGATGAAGCCCCCAGGGCAAAGCCGCAAAGACGAGAAGCTCCAGAAACACCTACTTGAGTTTGAAAAAGACAACTCTCGAGACGTAGTCATCCCCATCCCCAAAACCACCAACTCAAACAAAGCCAGAAGTAGACCCCCTCTCAACCCCCCCCCAAAAAAAAACCAAACATGAGAGCTAAAACCCACCCTCAGCACGGACTATCCCTCCAACCTCTACCCCCGTCACCCGCAGGATCCTCTCTTCTCAAAAATCACTTCCAAACCACCTCTCCGACGAGCTCTCCCTCCTCACCCACCACGCCTCGAACCCCCCACCCACGCACCCAGCACACCTCTCCGCCTCCATGCGATCCTCCCGACGGGACCCACCGCCCCCAATCCTCGACCACCCCGCCCAAGTTACTACAACCCCCGGGTGGGTGGTCCTAAGCGGATGTAGTTATGGTCTACCACTAAGCCACCCAGCTGCAAGAGCAGACCCTAGTAACAAGCCCCAGAGGGTTTTCTGCGAGATCTGTGGGTACTGGGGGAGGTATAGGTGTATCAAGTGTGGGGCTCGGTATTGTGATTTAGAGTGTAAGGCGGGGCATGAAGAGACGAGGTGTCAAAGGTTTTGGGTGCAGTAGTAGGTGCCATGGTTTTCATGGGTGGGGTGTACACTAGATATGAGGATTTTAACTTGACGTTTTGGCGTTTTGAATGTTTTTTTGCGGGAGTCATGTCAATGTTAGATTGTGCATTCGTTATGTGGAGGTGCGTTTGAAAATTTCATGTTTGCATAGAATACTCATAAGAAAAAGAACTACCACGCAGAACACTCTACCTAAATGATATACTGTAGTTACAATATAGTAGAGCCTATAGATGGAGGTCTACTCCAATTACAGAAGCGCAAGAAGCCGATATAGCTATTGGAGCACGTAATTTAAAGCATAGGAACGCGAACAGCAATCCTTTGTGTACCTACAGTACAGTATAGGAGCGATCAAGAGCCTTAGGTATGCTTATTTAGCAGAGCCTATTAGCACATAGCACGATGCATACAATGCATAAGGCAGGAGTTCTTGCATAGTCTCAGAACGAGTTCACAAGGTACCGGTACCTACATAAGTCACGACTACATAAGAGATAGGCACAGTTCATATGGTGTATCTGCATCTGCATCTGCATCTGCACCTGCACCTGCATCTGCATCACAGTCTGTCCTACACACCGTCCCCTCCATCTTATACCGCCCATACCCCCTCTCTTCTGAAGTTTGCGCTCTCAAGCTGATCAAGCTGTCGTCCCCACGCTTCTTCTTCTTCTGCCTCTCAAGCAGAAGGCGTGCTCTTCGCGCAGTAGCCGGTACTTCGCCCACTCCCGTCAGAACAATATACAGCTCACCCACGACCCCCGGTAACAGCCTCATTACAAGAGCAACATTGTCGTCCTCACTCACACGACTTTCTATCCTCAACCGACACTTTTCGTCAAATACTAAATTTATGGCGCCTGTTGCGAAACATTATGATTACCTCGTCATTGGAGGGGGCAGCGGTGGTCTGGCGTCAGGAAGGAGAGCTTCTGCAATGTATGGGAAGAAGGTTGGGATCATTGAGAGTGGGCCTTTAGGTGGAACATGTGTGAACGTAGGGTGCGCTTAAGCTCCTGGTTGTAGAAATGTGCTATTAATTAATTTTTTTCTGTTCCAGCTGTGTACCGAAGAAGGTTACCTGGAATGCTGCTGACCTCGCAGAACGCATTCATGATGCCAAAGATTACGGCTTCTCTATTCAGCACACTGCTGAGTTCAACTGGCCCTACTTCAAGAAGAAGCGTGATTCCTACATTCATCGTCTGAACGGTATTTACGAACGTAACCTTTCAAATGACAGGGTTGATTATATCAAAGGCCGTGCCTCATTTGCAGGAACAAATCAAGTAGATGTTGTTGACGGCTCTGGCAGTGCTATTTCGTATACCGCAGATAAAATTCTCATTGCCACCGGAGGCCGTCCATTCTTCCCCAAGCTTCCAGGTGCAGAGTACGGTATCTCCTCCGATGGGTTCTTTGAGCTTGAGCAACAACCAAAGAAGGTGGCGGTCGTGGGTGCCGGCTACATCGGTGTCGAGATGGCGGGAAT
The DNA here is from genome assembly GCA_003788615.2 of Terfezia boudieri ATCC MYA-4762. Lineage (NCBI taxonomy): Eukaryota > Fungi > Ascomycota > Pezizomycetes > Pezizales > Pezizaceae > Terfezia > Terfezia boudieri. The sequence goes on along the minus strand of ML121536.1, from coordinate 770,864 downwards.
GTTTGCCTCCTTAGGCAGTGAAACTCACCTCCTCATCCGCGGAGACACGGTTCTACGTAACTTTGACCCAATGATTCAGGAGGGCATCACCTCCCACTACGAGAACTACCTCCACATCAACGTCCACAAACGCAGCGGGGTTACTAAGGTCGAGAAGACTGAATCTGGTTCACTCAAGGTATACTTCTGCACCAGGGCAGCCCCAACGAAGGACGACCCTATCACGGACCCTGTCACGGACAACAGCAGCAGTGAATCCGTTATTGAAGTCGACTGCCTTCTCTGGGCTATTGGCCGTACCCCAGAAGTCGAGGACCTGAAACTTGACAAAGCTGGACTTGTCATCGATATCCCCTTGGACAAGCCAGCAAAGAAACCCTTCATCCCCGTTGACGATTTCCAAAACACCTCTATCCCAAGCGTCTACGCCCTTGGGGACGTCACTGGAAAGGTCGAGCTCACTCCCGTCGCCATCGCCGCCGGCCGCCGGCTTGCAGACCGTCTCTTTGGCCCTCCACATCTCTCAAATTCCAAACTCAACTATGAGTATATCCCCTCGGTAGTCTTCTCACACCCTGAAGTCGGGACTATTGGATTCTCGGAGCCTGAAGCGAGAAAGAAGTTTGGTGATGAGAATATCAAGGTATACAAGACGGAGTTTGTGGGAATGTATTATGCCATGATGGAGCCGGAGAGGAAGGCCAAGACGAGGTATAAGTTGATTGTGAATAAGGCGGATGACGAGAGGGTGGTGGGGTTGCATATTGTCGGGGAGGGCTCGGCTGAGATTTTGCAGGGGTTTGGGGTAGCGGTTAAGATGGGTGCTACGAAGAGGGATTTTGATAATTGTGTGGCGATCCATCCGACTAGTGCGGAAGAGTTGGTGACATTGCGTTAGTTCTGAGGTACGGAGGGAAGGTGTTGGTGATGCAAGTTCGGTTGATGGTTTTTGAGAGCACTAATTAAGCGGGGGCGATTGATATTGATATCTTGGGAGAAGAGGTATAGGACGGCTTTTGTGCTTAGTACTCACATGGTTTCTACTGGTGGCTGATGGATCTGGTTTATGCTGGTGAAGGGTATGTTGGATAGGTATGAGAATAGTATACTGGGCCATATGAGATTGTGGGCAGCATAAGCATTTGATGGATGCGAAATGGAATTCTTCCGAAGAATTCTATTTAGAATGGGGAATTGAGTATAGAGTGTATGAGAAGACCCTACCTACGGAGTAATCGATGAGCCTTATTTTATTCACCTTCAAAGTCATTGTGGTAAAAGTCCCCGAGGACTCAATGTCGGACCTCTCCTTAACTTTGATTATAGCAAAATCGATAAGGAGATGCCAGAAATTCATGCAGAACATGAAAAGGTTTAGGGACAAAGCCGAAAGGGCAAGATGTTTAGCTGACGAATTGATACCTATGTAGACCGCGTATACGAGAGTTTTCCTTACCCATAAAAGCATACAAGCCTTGGCAAGCTAAAAGCAAAACTTCTCACATAAGTATATGTCTTTCTACCCCCAAAAATACCTCGCCATAACCTCGTAGATTCCGACATTGCTTACTGTCAGAAGTGCAGGATGCCGAGATGAGGAGATAGGGAAGTTACGGCAGGTAGGAAGACCTGGATTCATCTTCCATGAGTCGGTATACTGCGTTCTGGCCTGCCCGGGATTTTTTGCTGATTCACTGAATCGGGGAGGTGAGAGAGGTCGTTGTAGAGCTCTAAGACTATAATTCCCTGCTAGCCAACCAGACTAATTCCCTGCGAAGTCATTGTTTTCGGCTAATGACTGGAATATCGGGTAGGGTTCTAATTCGATTTCGGTGGCCATGCTGAGATCTGGTGTTAATATCGTTGGTTTTCCAACGTGTATAATTATTTCAGATTTACTCCGTATTCTGTTTTACACTGTGAAGACTTGGCATGTGTGTTGTCAACGGTATAAGAAGTACCCAGTAAAATTAGCAGACTGCTTGCGATTGCGCAGTATTTGAGAGCAAGCTATAGCAATTTTTTGTGAACTGCTCATTTATCTTCTCACAGATATACATATATATTTTCCAATATTTCTTTCACTGTTTATATGTTTGTACTTTGAATTTCGGTGCTCTATTCTGTTAGAATGGGAATATTAGAAATCACTGTTGGGTGGCTAAACAACCATGTGTGGAGGGGACTAGTGCCCCACCTCTTGACATAACGTTTTGTAACGCTGCCATTTCAACCTTCCCTCTACCAACCAGACTACCATAACCCCAAGTTTCCTTCGTACAGTCTTACCCCCCGCGTTGTTTCAAGTGTGGACGAAATATGAGTGTCGTCCCAGGTCAGCACAGCCCCGAAGCCCCTCTCCACTGTGAACGAGCTAACATTTTCTCCCAACCCAAGTCATCGTTAGCCATGGAGGGAAGCGTTATAATATTGAACTTGATACTTCAGGCACCGGAGAAGTCTTTAAGTATCAACTTTACTCATTAACTGGCGTAGAGCCAGAGCGTCAGAAGATCCTCGTCAAGGGTGGGCAGCTCAAGGATGAGACTGACCTGTCCACCCTCAATATCAAGCCAAACCACAAGTTCATGATGATGGGAACCCCGTCTTCTGATACTTTAAAGACACCCACTCAGAAGCCTGTTTTCCTGGAGGACTTGACAGAAGAACAGAGAGCGAAACAGATGGGCGTCATTCCTGCCGGGCTTCAGAACCTGGGAAACACCTGCTACATGAACTCGACCTTGCAAGCCTTGCGTTTCGTTCCGGAATTACAGGAGGAACTGTTACGGTACAAGGCACCTGCAATGGCGGAGTATGGATTAGGTGGAGCGAACACGGATTTAACAAGTGCTTTGAGGGACCTATACAAGCAAATGGGATCTACTCTTACCGGGTTTCCGCCAATTGCTTTCCTTCAAACTCTCCGAACCGCCTTTCCCCAATTTGCTCAACGAACACGAGAGGGAAGGTTTGAACAACAAGATGCTGAAGAGTGTTGGTCCCAGATCGTCTCACAGCTTCGTCAAAATTTGAAGATACAGTCTGGCACCGCTGAAGCCATGGCTACGACTTCATTCGTCGATAAATACTTTGCTGGAAAGACGACTTCCGTTTTGAAGTGTGACGAAGAGACCCCAGACGAGCTTCCGGTTGAGTCCGAGGATACCTTCTTGAAGCTGGACTGTCACATCTCGGGAACCACCAATGCCATGCGGGAGGGTATCTTGGCTGGTTTGACGGAGAAGATTGAGAAACATTCTCCTACGCTAGACCGAGGGGCAATGTATACAAAGACCACCCGCGTCACGAGGTTACCAAAGTACCTTACAGTAAGCTTCCATTCCAAAAGACCTTGCGTCCAGTGCTAATATTCTGGCTGTAGTGCCACTTTGTCCGTTTTTATTGGAAACGTGAAATCAATAAAAAAACCAAGATTATGCGAAAAGTCACATTTCCCTTTGAGCTCGATGCGACGGAGTTCTGCAGTGACGAGCTCAAGTTAAAGCTCATCCCGGTCCGGGACAAGATTAGGAATCTCCGTAAGGACGCCTTTGACCGCGAAAGAGCAAACAAGAGAGCAAGGCGCAACCCAGCTGGCGCTGAGGACCCGATTCGGACCGCCAATAGAGCGGGTAATTCCAGTGTGGGGACTGCACTGGCCCAGATGGAAGAAGAACAAGAGGCAGTGACTAGAGCGCTCCTCAGTAGCGAGGCACCTGATTGGGAGAAGGAAATTTCTGGGTTGGTGGATCCCGAGATCGTCAAGGACGACGGGCAGAACGCCACTGGATTGTATGAATTGCTAGGAGTGGTGACACATCAGGGAGCGAGTTCGGATTCGGGACATTATTGCTCGTTTGTCAAAAAGAAGGGTGGCGATGGAAAGACCTGGTATTTCTTCAATGACGATAAGGTTACTGAGGTCACTGAAGTCAAAGTTGAGGGGTTGGCAGGTGGTGGTAGGTTTTGCCCAGTATCTGAAGAACTATTCACTGATACTAACATCTCCTTTAGGTGAATCACACTCGGCTTTGATTTGTCTATATCAAGCAGTTCCGATTACCTCGCCAGTGAAGGAAGATGCATAAGTGCTGGCATATTGTTGGTATGAAAGCGTGTTGCATATGTGTTGTGTTGTGGGACAGATGTCGGGTCATAGATTCGCATGCTTAAGCGACAGTTTTTTTCCATGATTATCGAATTGACCGTATTTGCTTTGACATCAGAGCCGAGGCGCAAAAATAGCAAGCTGTTTTTGATAGTTAGTACCCTAACGGCAATCAAATGTAAATGCACCCGAGTTTTTATTCTCTTAACATATCAAGCATAAAAATACTCCGTACTTAAATCGCCAAGGCGAATCTCGCGCGTGGGTCATGCCATCAATTAGGCCAGAAGCAGGTTAGTACAGACCCCAACGCGTTCCCTTGTTTGCTCCTGCGTAAAAGTTCAGACAAACCAAACCCAACCCCACCAGCCAGAGGTCACTACAAAAGACAAATACAAACAAATCCATTGTGTAACTGCTATCAGCCTGCAAATTGTTAGCGAATAAAAGCTAGTGATTATGCCTACCCGCATTTCCAGCAAGGCAGTCAAGCATTCCCGGGCTGACAGCTACGATGAGCTGCCAATCAAGGGAAGGAGCCGTAAGGTTTCACAGCAAGAGGACGAGGATGAAGATAGTGAGGAAGATAGAAGGGATCAGACGCCAAATAAACGTCTTAGAGTTGACAAGATGTTTCACAGAGTGAATGAAGTCAGGGTGAAATCGGAAAGCTCAAGCTTTCAGATAAACCAGGATAGTGATGAGGAAGTAGAGAAACAAGAGGAAGTAGAGAAAGAAGAGGAAGAGGAAGAAGAGAAGGAGAATGGACTGCCTGGATTGGAGATGTTGGAAACGGAAGACGGTTTGCATTTGGTTAAGGATGATGATGATGAAGAAAGTGATGATGGACTCGATGGAGCTCCGGAACATGAAGAGATGGGACTGGAAGATATCGAACAGGGGAACCCAAAGAAGCAAAAGCATGCATCTGGGGCGATTGTGCGGGTTAAGATGCGCAATTTTGTTACGTATACCAATGTCGAATTTAGGCCGGGACCAAGCTTGAACATGGTTATTGGGCCCAATGGGACAGGTAAAAGTACCTTGGTTTGTGCAATTTGCTTAGGGTTGGGCTGGAGTCCTATTGTGAGTATCTTCTCGAAGCCTTCGGCAGGTTCACGGCGCTTACAGTTGTTTGTGGGGGGCTATAGCATCTTGGACGAGCAAAGGACATTGGTGCATATGTCAAGCATGGCTGTAAAGAGGCTAGCATTGAGATTGAGGTTCAAGGGAAACCAACTGACGAGGTTAACCCGGTGATCAAGAGGACTATAACTGAGAGCAATAAGTCTTTTTTCTTCATCAACGGTCTGTATTCATTTATCCACTGAGTGTCCGATATAAATACTTACTGTATGTTTTTGTGTAGGGAAACCGGCGACGTACAAGAGTGTCCAACAGTTAATGAAGTCCTTTTCGATACAAATCGACAACCTTTGTCAGTTCCTCCCGCAAGACAGAGTCGCTGAATTCGCTGCACTAGATCCTGTTAATCTCCTCCGCGAAACCCAGAGGGCCGCCGCGAAACCTGAGGTACTGGAGTGGCATGAGGCTCTGCAGAAAATTGGCAAAGAGCAAAAGGCTTTAAAAGCCCAGCATGAAGCTGATGCATCGACCTTGGCCAATCTTGAGAGCAGGCAACGCGCATTGGAGCCAGACGTAGCCAGGCTTCGCGAACGGCGAGACGTGCTTCGGGAGATTGAAATGCACAAGCGCGCGAAGCCCTTTGCAAGGTATAGAGTTTCACGGGCAGTTGCGCACACCGCGAAGGCACGGCACAGAGAGTTGGAGCGGGAGTTTGAAAACCTCAGGAGGGCACAAGAGCCGACACTGAAGAAAGCCAACCAGAAGAAAGCATATAGGGATAAGGTAGCGGGGGCTTATAGGGAGAAAAAGAGGCAGGTGGAGCTGAAGGAGAAGCAGCTGATGGAATATAAAAGGAAGTACCTGGATGAGTCAGAGACCAAGATTAAAGACAAGAGAGCGGAACTAAGTACAGCGACGAAAAAGGAGAGAGAGAGAAAGGTGAGCACTGTCGATGGCTAGTGAGATGCTGCACTGAGCGTGCCACTAATATTTCCTCTGTATTCAGAACGACGAGGTCAAACTCAGGAACCAAATAGCCAAGATGAAGGAGGATTATCAGAATCAGCCAGAGGAGGTGGATGTGCAAGGATACAACCAGCGGATGGTACATATCCTCTGACTACTCAATTTGGCTCTTACTAACTTGGTACACAGCGTGACAAAAGTCAAGAAATAGCAACCTTGAAAGAGAAGGCTGAGAACATAAGAGCAGAAGTAGACCCTAAGGTAGCCAAAGGACGGGCAAAGAAGGCAGAGATCCAGAATATCATTGGAGAGTATGACCTCCTCTATAAATTTCTAGCTTCAGGAAAGTGCTCACATGAGTTTCTCTCAGATTAGAAAATCTTCAGTCAGCTTCAGGCCAGCGGGAGAACTTACTTTCCAACTTATCGAAAGATACGTACCGGGCATATACATGGATCAAAGAAAATGCGGACAAGTTTGAGAAACCTGTCTTTGGGCCTCCTCTTATCGAGTGCCGGGTTAAAGATCAGAGGTATGTGGAAATAGTGGAGGGCATTGTGAGAAGCAATGCATTGGTAAGGCCCTTATCCCAAATTAATTTCTGCCTTCATGGTGTTGACAAAGTGAAATACAGGCCATTACCTGCCAGAGCCAGAAGGACTACCAATTGCTTATGAATGAATTTTTCGGAAGTAAAAAGGCTGGGATAAAGGGCATGGGTCTCGCAGAAGTAACCATCATGAATTACTCTGGGACATCTATTCCTACTTTGGAACGCCAGCGGAGCCCAATGTCTATTCAGGAGCTACGTCAGAGGCATCGAATGGATGGGTGGGCTTTGGATTTTCTTGAGGGCCCTGAGCCCGTGTTGAACATGTTGTGTCATGAGTCAAGAATACATTCCACTGTTGGTGTCCCCTCTGATAATTATGTTAATCTGCCCCAATGGCTAACCATAAAATCCTTCCATTGTGTGATATAGCCAGTCACACTTCGCTCGCTCAGTCCTCAGGAGAATAATGCTTTCGAGAATATCTTCCAAAGTTGGGTGACAGACCGCGACCACTATACCGTCAGGTGGAGGAAGGAATATGGTGATGACGCGAAGTCTGTCAACGCTCGGAATATCCTACGCGCCGGTATTTTCAATACCCAACAGGGTGTGTATAGTCTGTCTTATTTTATTTCAGGATATGAAGGCTAACATACCTTGTGTTCCATAGTCGATCAAGCTGCCAAACAAAATTTGGAAGATAAGATGCAAGCTCTCAAATTTGAGTGCAGCGAAATTGAGGAATATGTCAATGGGGCTAAGGCAAGATATGATGCTATACAGAAGCAGATCAGCGAGTTAAATCGTGAGAAGGTTAGCATCTTGGCGATCAAAAAAGTGTACCAAATATATCTGATACATTTAAACAGGTCGAGATCAATAAGGAGAAGGACAAGAAACTTGATGCTCAGCGGCGATGGGTCGCGCTCGGAACCAGGATAGGTATGATTCCTTTCGTGCCTGCTTCTAGCCTACACAGAACTGAGGTCTAGGATAGAGCAAGAGGAAGGTAAGCTTGCCCAGAAGATGAACGGCAACTATAAGCAAGAGGCCGAGATTCTTGGGAAGCAACTGTCTGCTCTGTGCATTGAGCGCGCCAAAGGAGCTTTGCAATTTGCTGTAAGACCCACTCTAACATTGAAGTTATTGCTTTCCCGTCTCTGCTCACACTCCTATAGACTATGGTCAATAGTTATATTAACCTTCAGAATGATCTTCTGAAATTACAATTGTGGGATATTGAAGCCAACTCTGATGTTACGCATTTGGAGTCAAAGAATGCTGAAGTCAATGATTTGCTGAAGAGGAAGGAGGTGGAAGTAGCTCAAGGTAAACCTGCCCACCCCTGTATTTTTAGCCCTGGATTGCTAAGCCTCCTGTAGCAAAGGGGCAGATGAATCGCGCAAAGCAAGAGGCACTGGACGATGGCGAGGTTGTCAAGAAGTTACTAGAAGAAGATGATCTTACATCCGAGGACAGAGAATACCTCAGAGCACTTAATGAACGTGCCCTTTCACTCGAAGATCTCGATCTGGAAATTGATGTCATCCAAGGTCGACTATCCCTTTTACACGAAGGAAACCCTAATGCCATCCGGGACTATGAGAGGCGAGCCAAGGAGATTGAGGTACTTCAGAAGACAATACAGGAGAAGCAGGTGAAGATGGATCATCTGGAAACGGCCATCGAGGAGGTAAAAGCCAAATGGGAACCGGCATTGAATGAAGTCGTAGAAAAAATCAGCGCAGCGTTCTCAGAAAGTTTTGAGAAGATTGGATGCGCGGGTGAAGTCAAGGTCAGCAAAACCGAAGACTTTGATAAATGGGAGATACAGATTTTGGTCAAGTTCAGAGAGTCCGAGAAGTTACAGATTCTCACGAATCAGAGGCAGTCGGGTGGCGAGAGGGCGGTGTCGACTGTGTTTTATCTTATGGCACTACAGTCTATGGCACAAGCTCCGTTCAGGGTCGTGGACGAGATTAACCAGGGGATGGACCCGAGGAATGAGAGGTTGGTACATCACAGAATGGTTAATATTGCATGCCAGGAACATACTTCACAGTAAGTTGGCTTTACTTCCAGGAAGAGAGGAGGTAGCTAATTGGCATCCACCTAGGTATTTCCTGATTACCCCAAAGCTCCTCGCGAATTTGACGTATCATCCGAGGATGAAAGTGCATACGATCAATTCTGGGGACTACGTCGAAGAAGATTATAAGATAGATGTGATGAAGTGTATTGCGAAGATGAAAGCTTTACGCCGTGCTTAATACCTGTCAGTAGTAAGCTCAGGAGATGCGGATATACATTTTTGTCCTGCCATTTGACGAGGTTCAGGCATGTTCAGTTAGGTATTATTTTATTGCTTTGGTTTTATATCTTTTAGTTTTTTTGCCATGTCGGTGGTTTGAGCAGGTGGGCTATGTGCTTATGATTTTTTCTTTCACCTTTGCATTCTTGGATACGCCTGTGCTTTTGAATGTGGGAAAATGAGGTACCACACATACTGGAAGGAGGAGGGGAGAAGGGGGAATAGGGAGGGGGGAGGAAGCAATGATATGGGGACTTTTTCTCTTGTTATTGTTCGCTGAGCTATGCAAGCTTATCTTCTAAATAAGGCTGTAATGTAGGAAAATACCAGACTGAGTGCAGATAGTGTATGCAATTATCAGGGTTGTTGAATGTGAAGCTGCTTATTCCGTATGTAGTGCATATTGCATCGAGAAGTTTACCTCTGAAGCCTCAGAACAAACGAAATACAGGCCTCAGTGCCGGAGGTAAGCAGCGGTGGACTTTTTGGCAGAGAGCAAGAACGAGTGCGAGCATCGGTAGTCTGGTTGGCACAACCCCTCTGTCAACCAGACTAGAGCAGCGGTAGTCTGGTTGGCACAACACCCTCAAAGGAGGGTGTTGTGCCAACCAGACTAAGCAGCGGTATGGAATGTTCGGTCGAGAGTGGTCTAGTCTGGTTGGCACGTGGTGGTCAATTCTTAAACCTGAGTTTATGCAACCTCTTGGCAGCGCCTTGGTGTCTTGGCTTTGCGCTGATTGGCCAGAACCATCACTCAACTAGTAGCCTTATTGAGTCTATCTCAAGAAGCATATGTATAGGTTCGTTATCCCAATAACTAGATACATGAGCTCGTATATATATATATACGTATGAGATCAGAGTAAAATCTAGCAAGGAAATGTCAGTTACGTAGCGTAGTGGTAATATCGTGCACAGTAAAACTGTTGCATAGAAACCTGATGCGAAGACAGAAAAACCTGATGCAAAGACAAAAAACCTGATGCAAAGACAGAAAACCTGATGCAACGAATATTATTGGTACGTAAGGGTAAGACATATGAACGAAATAATCCAGAGATCCTTGTCGGGTAGCAAGACTTGTTCGCCGTAGATATCAGCATAAGTAAGAGCGAGATACTTAACTACATATATCGTAAGGAAAATGATTAACTTTAACATCCTATCTCCTGTCTCCGCTCTAGCACCTCCGTCATGGTCCTCGCCCAGATGGGGCAATCATCCGCGTAGCCGGCACCCTTGCAATCCCAATAGAGAGTACAGTAGATGGGAGCAGTGGGGTTAGTCGCGGTGTATGCGGGGGGTGGTATGGAGATTTGTGAGGGCGAGTGAGGAGATAGTTGTGGGCGATTTGGGGGGTTGGGGGGGTTGAGTGCTGGTGTGGAGGGGGGGGAGAGAGGTGTGGGGCAGGGGGGGGGGGGTGGGGGGAATGATGATCTGAAGTTGTTGAGGGTGAGGACTAGAAAGGAGTTCAGGAGGGTAGGTTTATTTTGGTGGTGGCCGGGAACGTAGAATTGGAACCGGGAGTTTGCTTGGGAGGCGGGGACGCTCGGGGGACATCCATAACATAACAGTATGGGCTCATGCCGGGGTGGTCAGTTGACAACAATATCCGTCAGTGAGGAGGTGGGGGGTTATCTTTCAGCATTTACTTCAGTTTTGTACAGCCTGCTGCGTATCTCTTATATGCCTTTAATGAATGTTACCCAAAACCAGATACCAATAGAATATGTTTGATACAATGGGCTTTTTTTTGGTATACATGCATATCTAATTTACAAGAAAAAAAAGAAAAAAAAGAAAAAAAAAGGAAAAGACGCTAAAAATTTTTAAAAAAAAAAAACTACATTCAATCAGACCCACACCCGAACCCCATACCACCACCCCCCCCAAACATCTACCCATCTACCTCAAACTCTCCACATCATACTTTCCAAAATCCTCATACATCCTCTTTAACAACGCCCTCCCCCGGCGCGTCTAGCCCCGCACTAACCCTCTTCAATGTCCCCCTCCTCACACTTCATCACTGCAAACAATGCATACACCCCCTGTGCCAGCGCCTCCCTGATACCTCCTCCATGTAGTAAAACCCTCTGCGGCTGTAACTGCCAATACACATATTCCATTCATCACACGGCACATACCTAGCCACGTCCTTCCTCGCCAAGCCCGTATCCGAAGTCAACAGCGTCAATGAACTATCTTTCAACACTGTCGACGCAACTGGGTTACAGAGCGTTGTGAGGATGCGGGTGAATGCGGTTGCGGAAACTGGAGATAGTGGGGTTGAGCATAGCCATGGGGAATGGATTGGTTTATCTAGTTTCTTGCGGTAGGGAGCAAGGGAGTAGAGACACCGGAGGAGGGCGCCCAGAGAGCCGTGCCCTGCCGACCACACATAAAATCAGCATTTCCACCCTGCTATTAGCAACCAGCTAGCTCTCTCACACATACTCCACTCCTCCGTCACCCTCCTCCTCTTTGAGCCTCTGTACAGTCCACTCGACAAGCCATTCCTCCTTTTTGGGAAACTGCATATTCATAATGCATCCATCTTTGCTGATACCATAAAGAATCTGTTCCGCAAGATCGAGAAGCGAAAGTAGGCTTTGTCCGGAACCCCGAGATCGGAGCTGTTTCGTGAGGTCTGTCGTCTTCAAAAGTGGGAGATCCTAGCATTGCTGTTAGCACAATTGATATGTATTTGGGGAGCTAGAATTTTAGTTGTGTATGGGTCTGATGTAGGGAATCATTATTGTTGCGCGGCTGGAAATGCTCATGCACATCTATTGTGCTGGATATTTTCAAAAGTTCAGATGGCTCGTGACTGCATTTTACCCTGAACCACATTACCTTTTTTTTTTTTTCCTTTTTTTTTCGAATCTATACGCTTATGGAGCCGTGCCAACCAGACTATATGGAGCCTAAGGCTATGAAGCGACCCCGATCGCTCATTTTAACACCCTCGGACCAACGGGCTACGTAAACGTCCTGCCTCCCGAGCCTAAGAAAAATAACAGAAATAACCCCTACCTCCGCCTCCACGCCCTCTTGCCGGCCAACCCCCCATCATAAATATATCTTCCACCGCCACGCCCCCTACCGGCCCTTCCCCTTACAATATTAACAAAAGAGATTCGTAAATACCCCTTGCGCCTGCTCACCCTCCGTTCAGGTCAGATCAAGGTTAAAGAAAAACGTCTCTACCATTCCCCCCCCCGTCCTTAATCTTCTTCAGCCACTTCTTCCGGTCATCCATCTCCTCCCAACTCCCCCATCTCCTGCTGATTTCCTCCCCACGTGGACAACCACATTACCTATCTCTTCTTATCCTCCCCATCCCCCCAATTCCTCTGAACATGGTAGTTACAGAATGGCTACCTTAAGCAGCTCAGGGTGAGCTCCCTAAATCCAATGGGCTGGCCTGCCCGGAGAGCCACACAATTCTTAGGAAGGCTGGCCTACGCACGAATATAGGCCTGCCCGGGAAAGCACAAGAGTTGGTCTCTCCGGGAATGTGAATACCAAATGTAGTAATTTATTGAAGATACATGGAAGTGTAAGATTTACGAGCTTATGAATGGGGGAATCGTGGTAAAGAGTATATTCGCGGAGCTATGTAGATATCTCTATAGTCTTAATGCTATGGTCCTAGTGCTCTATCTAACAAAAAAATCTAACATGAGCGCAGTATTTGGCTGCTTATATGTACCTCGTTTCACCATGTCCTTCCCTTTTTTGATTATCCCTGTTCTCGATATTTAACCATAACTTTCCCTTTTAGGCTAGCCGGCGAGAGTATTCCTACACCTCCCTCACTCGAGCTGCAGGTTGAATTCAAACGTCCCATCTTCGGATCTCCCTGCTTCCGATCCTATCCAGTCTGGTATCGTCCAGTCTATGATCCATGCGTACTCATCCAATGTTTCTTATGTAGGAAATACCCGGTGACTTCGAGGTCTCCACTCATATCCACTTTGGTATCTCCACTCATGTCTCCACTCATGTTGCTATATCGCTCACTCATGTCTCCACTCATGTTGCTATATCACTCATATTATATGCGAAAGCCAACGTCTTATAGGCTTTTTAATCGGTGGCCAATCCCTAATCTCATTCCCCTCCCGCTCAAGACAAAATCCGCCTTGAAAATAGCTTGAATAACTAATTCAGATGGATAACCATAACTTCCAGGCTTAAAATTCTACTTCTCTCGAGCATTATTATTACCCTTGAGGTGGTAAGTAACCATCCAGGCAATAATCGTTGCTGCAGCCCATCTAAATCGGCATAGGATGACACTCCAGAAATTAGACATCAATTCCATTTGACCTTGCAAGAACATTTTCTCTACATTATTCGGGTCCAAACAAGGATAGTTGTCGTTGATACTTTTTGCCCCCCTCGACCTGCAAGAACAAGGATTCTAGAACAGCCTCCGCCCCCTCACACTCGAAAAACATCATTAGCAAACACCCTGCATTTTCCCTTAACTTTGCCAGAATGCCCTTGTGATACTGTCGCCATTGGCGAACAACTATCACACCTAATGGTTCATATTTAGTCTTTGATTCTACCTTAATACTCAGGCTATGGAATTTGATAATCCTCCAAACCCCAAGCTGCATGACTCACCGCATGCCGGCGCTTTGGGCTCTAATCTAGGACCTTCCAACACATCACCCTGATTTGGAAGTTCAAGGCATTTTGGTTTCGTTATGCCCGAGGGGCCACGCCTCCTTAATCCACTCGGGGTGGAGACGGATGCGGATGCGGGGGTGGAGGCGGCATGAACGGCAAGATGGCGGGGCTTGTGGAGGGGGCATGCAGCTATAAAGTGGTCATTTTTTCTGCAGGCAATGCAGAGCCCATTGGTTCGGTGGCGTTCCCGCTCCTCCTGAGTGAGGCGAGGTCTTCCTGAAGACAGATGGGTGTGGCTCCTCCCGCCACAAACGAGGGGTGGGCGGACTTGTTGGCAGATGGAGTATGAGTAGGCTTGGTGGCAGAGGTTTGTGGTTGTGGGGGGCGGGCTGTGGTCGTGGTTGTGTGTATGGGCCCTTTGGGTCTGAAGCATGGCCATTTTTTTGCTCTACCGTCTGGCTTGGTCGATAAGTAAGATCATTTAGGGTGTTGACCTTAGGGAAGTAGATCAAGGCTTGTTTCAGTTCATATGACAAGCCTTTATTGAATTGGTTGAGCTTAGCCTGATCATTCCAAGCCACCTCAGCTGCCAGCCGGGAGAATTCTGCGACATAGGTTGACACGGTATTCCGTTGCTTAAGGTTCCGTAGGGCTCGGGTGGCTATTCCTATAGGGTCTGGGTCCCCAAAGGCTCGTTCCAGAATAGCCAGCATGGCTGGGATATCTGCCAGGTCGATGTCGGTTTCCTTGATGTAAGGTTGCACCTGATCCAAGACTTACCTTCGAGCAATCCACAAACATATGTGAGTTGGTGTTGGAGGGTGGGAAATTTGGCGGCATCCCCATTGAGCTTGAGATGCACGGAATTTTTTCAGGCTTTAAGCCTGGCTCGGTCACCATTGAGTTTCGAGGGGGCCGGCAGGTCTTCGACTCTTCGGTTTTGGTGGTCTTCTGGAGGGTGGTGTCCATTGGGTGGCTAGGGCCGCACGAGTTACAGCTCGTATATCGAGTTCTTCGGCCATCTCCTCTTGAAGGATAGTGACCTCGTCCTTTGTGGCCTGTAGTTCTTTCCGGGTGGCTTCGAGTGTGCATTGCGTCGTTTGCAAGGCCTGCTGAGTGAGAGCGAGGTTACCACCTAGCTCTGCTCCAATAGCGTCAACAGCTTTGAAGATATCGACGACCTCGCGGCGATATTGTGGTAAGGCTGCGAGGTCTGTTGGTATTGGGAGGGCTCTCCAGGCTTGGAATCTGGCTCCCGGGGGTTGTGTGTTTGCTGGCTGATCCAACCTAGCTCCCGTGGGATTGCATAGGAGTACTGAGTATTTAAAAAAAAAAATAAAAAAAAAACCTAGCTCCCGGAGGTTGTGTGTTTACGGATTGGTCCATTTGCTATATCGAGGGTTTGTCGTACAGTATCGGTCGGTTAAAAGGTTGATCCAATGTAGTGTAACGAGGCGTAGGGATATCAGGATAACCGAGGGATACAACAGTCGGGGCACGGGGCGGAAGGCGAGGCGGACTAGCAGTGCCGACACTCGCATAAGTGGCTTACGCGTGTGTGCAGGTAATAAAAGATATGGTGGGGCTGCAAGGCAAGGTCGAGAGGCAAGGCAAGGTCGAGGGGCAAGACAAGGCAAGGTCCAGGTGCAAGACAAGCTTTCCGCTTTCGTCGTGATAAAACAGACTCAATTTGAACAGCGTTCTGTGCCACGCCCTGGCAAAAGTCCTCCCGCTTCACCTCTGTGCCTCCCATCACTCCACCACCCTCCATCTCAATAGCAAAGTCGACCGGCCCCCTTCCGTTTCTTCCCGTAATGTATTGCTCTGGCACAATTACAACTTTTGGCTCGTATCCTATAAAGCCGGATTCCATAAACACTGGCTCTAGAGAATCGGGAAATGAAGTCGGAGACCACTGCACTAAGGAAGGAGTGAGTGTGTAGATTCGTGGGATTCCCTGAGGAGTGGAGTGGTAAAAAGAAAACGTGTCACGCTAGGCAAGGTGAGGCACGGAGAGACTTTGAATCGGTGGTGTACCCATTGGATCTCTTCAACACCTGTGGGTTCTCTTTAGGCTTCTCCCCAAGATTCCTCTTCCTCAACTGACTCCTCTCCAACTTCCTGCAGAATATCTTCCCCCGGTTCAACTTTGATTACGAAATCCCTGGCCAGAAACTCCACTCTCTCTTCTTCTTGATTAATCGTTTGCCTTCTCGTGTTGCCGACGCACAAGAGGGGTGAATGTCTGATTGTCTTTATCTGGATGATTTTTCTGGATATGATTAGAATATGCTCCCCAAGAAGCATATATACTATTGCACCAGGGACAGTGGGTTTCGTGGGAATTCATTTTCGAAGTTGTAGTTTTGGGTTGTAATTGGTAAGTGGTTAAAAAGGTCTGATAAAGAGTTTGATGCAGTTCGTTAGGAGTTTGATGCAGTTCATTGGAAGTTTAGATGTAACTTAGTCTCTAGTCTGGTTGGCACAACCAGACTATCCTTAGTCTCATGCTGATATGATTTTTCTTGGTTGAAATTATGTTCCATCAAAGCTCCTGGCTCAACTGATTTGTGTTCCATATTATTGTCTTGTGCGTTTGTGGCAAAGGTTTACGGAAGCTAGTCCGGAGTTGGCCTAGTCCTATGGGTTTGCTTATCCAAAGTCCCAAACGGTGAACTTGTTCGACAGTCCTACATCTCGTAGTTTGACTTTAGCCTGATGTGTAAGCCACTCAGAACGTGAAAGCCTTCCTCGTCATTGCCACCGCCTTTTTTTTTTTTTGGAAAAAAAACTCAGTACTCCTATGTGGTCCCAATGAGGTTTTTTTTTCTTTTTACTCATTACTTCTGTGCGGTCCTGTTAGGAGAACCGAGGAGCCACCCGTCCCAATGAGGGTACTGCCATTGTACGCCCGAATATCCCATCTCTTCAAGGTATTACGTATCTGGTATCAAACAAAGATAAGTCCGCCGGACGTACTGTAGAAACGTCCTTCAGGTTTATATCCCTCGCCTTGGTAACACTGTTGGCATGACTGAGGGTGGTGCCGGTGGGCGTTTGGGAAGGCTTGGAGATCGAGGGGTATTCTGACCCGTACAGCAATGCGGCCCACCCAGCAATGGGCCGCTATAGCTGGATGGGCCGACCCACCTGGGTTTCGTTAGCTGGGCTCGCAGTAAGGCTGACTTCGCTGGCTGCGTCCACAGGGAGTGGGAGAGATAGTGCAGAAAGGATGGGATGCGAAGGTTGCGGGCGGGCAAGGTTGCAATCTATATCGTATATAGTTAGCCTTGAATCCGCCCGAGCTTCCGGGTGGCTCCTCATACCCCGCACACGAGTACTGAGTTCCCAAAAAAAAATAACCTCCTCCATTCCTCCAAGTCCTGATCAAGCTAGGAAATTCCAGACGAACCATGAGGAGGCTTGAATACCAAGCCCTGAGAAAAATCACGGAAGCCTACAGTCAACTCTTGCTATACCGGACCTCGCTATAGCGGATCCCTTGTTATACCGGACGGACCAGAGGCTTCAGGATTTCTTACCAGCAGATTCCCTCTCCCTATACCGGACGGCCATACAATACCGGACTGGACAGAGTGCTGGAGGAGTGCAGGGGTCTTCTTATCCCTGTCTCCATACATTTCTCCCTCGCTATACCGGACGAGGCATGTCTGGTTGCTGAATAATCTACTCTGTTAGGCTTAATGTAACTCGAAATACCCTTATTGGGAGGGAAAAGGTGAATTCTCAGAACCCACGTGACTGGACAGCCCCATCTGAGGGCTAGCGTCATTTTCTATACCGAAGGCTCTGGATTTCTGCCGTCCGTTATAGCAAGAGTTGACTGTAGGTACCATGGGAGCAGCCATGAAAAGCTTAAATAGATTGCCAATATCGAACCCCTACAGGACAAACTAGATGAATCATGGGCAGTACAGTAACCAGACTACAGGGACCCACAGATTAGGGCATTTATCGAGGCTGACACCACTTGGTATAACGGCCACGAGTCAAACTCTCTAGAAGCAGCCCAATTGCGGGAGCGTTCTGGAAGAACACCGTGGACTCCACAATACGTTAATCGACCTATTCTCTTAGAGGTCAAACTTAGGGACCTGGCCAAGATGGTGAACTCCATGCAATAGAGTTAGCCTTTGATACAGACATGACGCAATCCTCTCAGACTGCAATCTAAGCAATCTCTAATATAAGCAAAGAGGTACCCCCAGGTCAAGCCAGACTACCCCCTGGTCTCGCATTGAAGCTGACAATCCGCGAAAAAGAGAGATATCAAGGTTGTCTCGCTAAGAGGACACATCGGAATTGAAAAACGAGAAGCCAGACTAGAGGGCAGCATTCGAGTCACACTTGGGCCAAGTCAGCAGTACAATACACACAGCAACTAAGGACGGTCTGCGAGCAGCATCGAAGGCGCTGTGGAAGCTTTGGACAATGGAGATGTGAGTGGAACAGGCAACCCTTGTCAGCCTACGCTTGGATGAGGACTGACCAAGGCCCACAAAGGCGCTGGCTCCTCCATATCGGCAAGGTGGAGTCACCAAGCTGTCCTTGCGGATACCAATTGGAGGATGCATCACGTATCTCTTTTGGGTGCCATAGTTTGCACCGGTCAGGGCCCCTGGGTCATCTGGCACTTGCTGGTTTAGGATAGCACGGGAGCTTTGTAAGTTTATATTCACGAGTTTCCTATTTGGGCTTCATGTATTTAGTCCTGCGCTGGCCTGGCAGATTAACTTAATAACTTGAATCCACTCAGGCTCCAGGTGGCTGTACACTACCAATTCACTTACCTCAGGCAATGCAACTAGGAGTCCAGCAACCTCTAGAGCCCAAACAGCTCAATTGCCTCTTACTCCTATTCCCACGAGTTCACCTTCTAACTCAAGTTCAGCAAATGATACAACCATTGCTCAAAACGCAAGGAACCTCTTGAGCTCGACTCTTCAATCGGGCCATCAAACAGTGCTCGAACCTTTATCCCAAGTTTAGCTAAATCATTGGAAAGCTCCTGCATTCAGCCTTTGTAACTCTCCTATTCTTACTCCGGAACAAGTGGACTATATGATTCCAATTTTTGCTTGGGCTCTCTACTATGAGATCTTCTTGCCTTTTTTCTTAAATATTCCTTAATCCTATTCGGTCCCAGTGAGGGTACCATGAGGAGCCACTCGGAGACCCGATGGATTCAGGGACAAGGCAAGTTAATCTGCCAGGTCCGACGCTAAATACACCGCGATATAACAAATAGCATAAAACGAATGGAATAAAACGAATGGAATATACCAGACTTAAGAGCCAATTGGCGAAAGCAACATACTTGGATGCGAAACTGAATGCGAAACTGAATGCGAAAAGAAGGCTCAAGTGACGAACTCAAGTGACACGAAACCCTATGCTGTCATTAACCGCTAGATGCCAAATGACCTCAAGAAATCTTCTTGCTTCATCTGCAAGATTTATGATTTTGATACAGAGAGTCAAGATAATAGGCCGGAGGACGACGAATATGAACCTGTGGCATCTGACTAAGGCGAGTGCACAACTCATCTCCGTCGCCAACGTTCTCGACACCTTACTTTTACTGCCCTTTAGTGATTGGAAAAGGTCTTACAGGACTTCTGAGACATTTTCACTTACGCCCGGTTGTGCTTGCTTCTTTTGAGGCTGCCTATGGTTGTACTGCTCAACATCCAAGCGTCGTGGATTATGCAAGGCAGTTTTCCCTTCACTTTGGGTCGTTGAAAATGATGGGGCAATCGAACGCAAAGTTTTTGATATGATTGGTGAATGCATCCCACCAAATTAAGAAGCATTTCAAGAAACCCTGTTGGTTTTAAAGGTGTTCTATGTACTTCTGCTGGGTATTTGCCTGTGCCATATACATACTTACACAAGAGTTCTCGAGGTCTAAGTAAAAGGGTTACACCGCTAAGTAAGTACTACTGTATATCTAATTTTTTAAGTTTATAATCATACTCGTATATATTGACTAACTTCCTAGTACAAAGGCTCAACTAGATGGCTGATAGAATACCAAATTATTTGCTTCTGTTTGACATCAGCATATTATAGGTTGAAACATCAAGGTTTCCATCTTCCATATTGAAAACTATTTCTGCTTTTATTGGTATTCAGATACTATGGTGCCGGCCCGGCCTGAAAGCTCAAGATCACCATTCCGGGGGTCAACATACCAGCGCCTCCAGCATGATGCACTGAGCATAACCGAGGAAATAAAGAAAGTTCATAAGGTATTGTTCCCAACCTGGAATGGACTAGACCAATGCTGAGACATGCTGCTGTAGGGGAAAATCCATCTCAATGATATTGAGGGGAGCACGGCACTCTACCGCCTCATCATTGAACCAATGAAGAATTTGATAATGATGATTCAAGAGAGGCCAATGGGGTCAGAAGCACGTGACGATCATTGCGTACTGCTCCTAATCGCTTTTGACGAAGCGGCAAACATCCCTCAAGCAGCACTAGCTAGTATTCGGCGGCTCCTCAGATCATTCACCGGCCAACCGCTCTGGGCACTGTTCCTATCGACCTACAACAGTATCCCAAAGCTGCAATCTGCACGAAAGGATGACCCGTCCGCGCGGATTCGAAGTAAAGAATTCCTACGACATGAGCCATTTCTTGGACTGCAGCTGGATTTAGAGCTTAATAGAAGATTCGGAGATCATGTGATGTGCCAACAAGACAAGGGGGTACCATTTTTGGCAAAATGGGTAATTCGTCCGTCACCACGGTTTTATTTTTTTTATTTTTTCGTTTGACGCGAATGTGACGCGGAATAGATTGCCAATCACCCCGAACATTGCCACCACCCTGAACTACCGGTACATACCCTGAACAATGCCTCCGCTCAGCAAAAAGAGAAAAGGGTGTATTGCTTCCACCGCGAAAGCTCGTAAAGCTCTAAGACAACAGGATTCAGAGGAGGGGTTGGAGCTTGATCATGAGGGGGGTCTTGGGGGTGCGGACTCTGATGTTGCGGACTCCGATGTTGCGGACTCTGATGTTGCGGACTCCGATGTTGCGGACTCTGTTGTTGCGGACTCTGTTGTTGCGGACTCCGTTGTTGCGGATTCGGATGTTGAAGAAGAACTGGTTATAGAAGAAGATGCTTTGGCACGCGTGATGGCTATAGCTAATAGCATAGACTTAGACTCAGAAGAACCTTATTTCAAATACCAGCGAGGGGTTCAACAGTCTCGTAAAAATGTTATATCTAGCTCGAAAAAAGAAAGCCGATTTGCAGCATGCAGCTGCTAATCCAGCAAAAATTACGGAGTTCTTTACACAACCAAAAGAACCAAAAGCGACTGTCATACCGGTAACTTACTGTAATCAATTGCAGTTAGCTATAGACGACCTTAAAGCTCTACTTCAGTCAAAACGTGCGCCTATCGGTCAGAATCTTACTCGTCACAATATGGTTCTATTGTTTATACAGCTTCAGCTTGGGAAACCACAAGACAGTTGGAGATCACTGTCACTATTTCTTGCGGAGGCTTGTAGTCATAGTGAAAAAATGGCACGACAGATACGCAGTTGGACAGATTCCTGGATTTCTTCTCGATATATTAGAGTTGGAATGTGAGGCAAGTTCTCTAAAGTCTTAAGCTGGTTGACTGATGAGGGAGTCCTCTTAACTATACAGAAGTATATTGCAGCTGTTGGTGAGAAATTGACCTCGCATGGGTTAGTTAAAGCTGTAAATGAGTATCTGAAAGAAGAGAATATTATTGCTGGGGTAGAGGATTGGGAGCACTCAATGGAAATTTCAGAGCGGACTGCTCACATATGGCTAAATAAGCTTGGATTTCGATGGAAGGATGTTCGAAAGGGAGTATATGTGGATAGCCATGAGCGAGATGATGTTGTTGCCTATCAACAAAACATATTCTTGCTACAAATTGATGAAATACAATCTTCAGGCTCATTACAGCAGTAGGGCAAAGATGGCAATATTATCCCAGTATATTTACCGCTACCACTAGGAAAAAAAGAGAAGATCCTTGCTACATATGTTAAGTTGACATTCAATGCAAATGATGGAAAGCGACAGATGTGAGTCAAGGATGATGCATACCCCCTGCAGAAGAAAGGACAAGGAAAAGGAATCATGGTATCAGAGTTTATGACGCCGCGTTATCGACTAGCAGTACCCCGTTATATCTATGCGGAAGATCTTCCTCGTCGTCAAGCAACTAAATTCCTTGAATATAGCTAAGACAATTGGTGGACAGGAGAGAAAATGGTTGAGTATGTTGTCAATATTACTATTCCAATTTTCGAAAGAGCATATCCTGGCTATCAAGCTATATTTCTATTTGATAATACTTCTAATCATGCTGTATTTGCTCCAGATGCCTTGGTAGTAATAGATATGAATTTGGGACCGGGTAGAAAGCAGCCAGTGATGCGAGAGGAATTTATACACTTAAAATAATGCCCACAACCTATGATCTTTCCTGACAATTACCCAAATTCAGCACTCTGTAGAAAGCTGAAAGGTATAAAGCAAGTGCTCCTTGAAAGAGGACTTTGGCGGAATAGTATGCACCTTGATTATAAGCCAAAGTGCGGAATGCAGACTGGTGAACCTCAAGCTAGTGTCCGTGTAGATTGCTGTGCATAATAATGCTTGCGAAATCAATGAGACTTTTAAGAGCAAAGGGGGTATCTGCAAGAAGTAATTGAAGCTCGGAGGCATTATGAGATTTTTTATCCTAAATTTCACTGTAAGCTGAACTTTATTGAATTCTTTTGGGCAGCAGTAAAGAGATATGCTCATGAGAATTGTGAATATTCTCTCTAAGGGCTATGGGATACTATACCTCATACACTTAAGGCTGTACCAGAAGTGACTATATGACAATTTTATCGAAAGTATCAATAGATGATGCAAGCATATAGTAATGGTTGCCAATTTGGTACTATAGAGTTCAAAGATCGTATATATAAAAGCCACCGTAGAACTCATATATTGAATGAAAACTAGCAATTCGACCCAACTGCTAAGTCTGCCAAGCTGGGTTGAATTGAGACTAGTCTGGCCCCCATACTATACAGATATTCCCTATTTTAGTAATTTTAGTCAATCTTGGCATAGGTACCGTAGAATTCGTCCGATAAGCCTGCAGTCTTAAACACAGTACGTTGGTTTTGCCTCAAGCATCCTAACCGTCCTATTCGCGATTACTGTCTTAAATACAGTTACTGTCGTACATACGGTTACTGTCTTATACTACTTAGCAAGCGCTATATCTAGCTACCTATTTCTGCTAGTTCATTGGAATCTTCTTCAGTTGTAGTCACTTCTACTACCTGTTCTGATCCAGATGCGCTGGTCCTGTTCAAAGGGAACTGTGAACGAGGCCGCTTGACAGTGTTCTCAACTCTGGGACCCGGTCGTTTTGGTGGCATTATTGTTAATGTACTTTGGTAGTGAAGATAAGGTTAGAGACAAACATAACAAAACCTTCACCTCTTGGAATTGCGAACCTTCTAGCAACCTTTTACTGTCTTATTGGCGGTACCCCTACAATGTCTTTTGCAGCCGAATTGTGTCACCGTCCTATTCACGGTTACTGTCTTAAACAATATTACTATCTTATCGGACGAATTCTACGGTAATTCATTGGCCCTCCTATACAAAATAGTCTTTTCTTTTACCTATCTACTCACTCAATTTTTTCATATATTTTTTTTAATCAGTAATTATTGTTCTCCATAGCTAATACTATCGATTTTACTGTAAAAATATCTGAAATCTGTTATGGTGGTGTTGTTGATACATTAGTGGCATACCCCCTTAAAATGGTACCCCTTGACTGCCGGCACTATATCATTTCCTTATGTTCTATTGCTGTGCCTTATTATATTTTATATTCAATTTTTCTTTGCTTATATGGGGTTTGTAATAAGTTCAACTTCAAATGTAATACATGTTAAGAATATAAGCAAAGATTCCTGACATGATATAGTCTGGTGGGCATGACTACTCCCGTAGAGGCACATCAAGTTTTGTTTGAAATGTATATATTGCAAGCATAAGACAGCCTTTTATATCTCTGAACCATCTCCATAGCAAATTTTCCTCTGCCTGACCAAGTTCTTTCCAGCAGAGCTATAACAGTACAATATTGGGAGGAGAACGATGTTTGGTGCGAGCCGTTGATCAACCTAATATTGTCAGAATATATACGTATTTGGAGGCAAGATCACAATTCGGGCCTAACTAGCTGTATGTAGGGGTATGGTTGAACTTAGAGAACATTGCTCGAAGAGCCCCTACCCAGCGTATTCCCTTTACTACGCATATTTCAGCATACCTAGCATACCCAGCATACCCAGCGCATACCTTTCTTCGCGCGAAGCGATATCTTCCAGGAATCCTATAGTAGTCTTGAGCTTCCGGAAAGGCTCCGCTGATATATATCTATTGCTGTTCACGCTCCTGTGTTTTAAGTTACGCACTCATACCGGTACCTTGACCATGCGCTTCCGTAGACCTGTTCTCTAGGTTTAACATAACTGTACATACTTAAGCTCTAGTCATACAAGTATATAACTGCTCTATGCACTCTGATATGGAGGTATGCTATAAATTATATGCTCCGATAGCTAGCTATACCTCTGCTTGATATGCTTCCATAGCCACAGTCACGCTTCAGGGTAATCCGGTTATGCCTCTACCGTATTTCTCATTTCCCGCAATTGCTCCCATAGCGTCTGCTATAGTTAATTATTAGGGGTGGTCACTTCTTAATTGCAATAACGAAAATTGCAATAACGAAGCGCTTTGGCAGCACTGAACTAAGCCTAGACTGTAAAAAATTGCAATTAAGAAGTGACCACCCCTTGCCGCAATTCTAATTACCATAATTCTAATTACCACCTATAACTCAACAGTCTTGGACAAGTTTTCCTCGATGCCTCGAACAACTCAAAGAGATTTGTTGTGTTGGAGGATAAATGGACTTGCGATGTCGGATAGATCTCTGAATTTTGCGGTGTTTGCATCATGCAATGTTGGTTTGCCTGATGACTAAGGCTCATTGCAATTACAAATTTTTCTCGTTAATGCAACTCTCGAGTGCATTTACGAGTTTGTAATTACAATTGTAATAACAGGCGCCAAGTTGCCAAGGCGCTTTGTTATTGCAATTTTGGTTATTGCAATTAAGAAGTGACCACCCCTATTATACGTCTGAACGAATGTAGGGCATAGTATCGGGCTAATTGGGTCAGAAATAGAGCTATACATTGCGTTGACCTGTAGAATATCATGGCAAAATCACATTTGCGTTATGTCATACTACCATACTCTGTGTATTAACATCTTTAAGCACATAAATTGAGTTCCATATAAAAGAAAGAGAGTATATACAGTATTTATTAGCTAAACAGCAAAGTACTTATAAGGATCATCTCTTGTTTGGTCTATAAATTACATATATGTGTAATTTTGATTCTATTATGTACCAATGAGAATACAAATACCTAATGCCTGATCATGAGCCAAGACCAATAAGCAGGGTTGAGTGAAGATTACCCTGAAGCGTGAATGTGGCTGCTAGCATATCAAAGCCAAGGTAGAACTATAGGAGCGCAATAATTTATAGCATACCTCTATATCGGACCGTATAGGGCAGTCATACTTGGACACTTTCTGAACCAGACTGTACATATGTCAGTATGTTAAACCTAGAGAACAGGTATACGGAAGCGCGGAGGTCTAGGTACTTCCGGAAGCTCAAGTCTACTAGGATTACTGGGAGATATCGCAAGTAGAGTAAGGAATGCGCTAAGTATGCTGGGTAAGGTGTGCTGGGTATGCTAGGTACATATACTGAAATATGCGTCGTAAAGGAATACGCTGGGTAGGCAGGCGTATGCGGGATTGAATAACACATAGAAAAGGGAATATGGGTGCTGATGTCGTATCGGGTAGGGAAAGGAGTACATAGGGATTATCGGATATGCTGAGTTCAAGCCAGACTAGGGTAGTGATGCTGCGGGGTAGGGTTTGCTTAGTGTGCATGGTGTGCGCGTGTATGGTGCGTGTATTTTTAGTGCTGTTCTGACGAGGCTGCATGATGTCTATTATTTCAAAGGTCTTTTGTTGGTTTGATGTCTATGTACAGAGGCTCACAACAAAAGTCTTTACAGTCCCAGTGATTTGGCGGAGGCATTATTATTCACAACGAAGACATCCGCCCTAATAGTCCACCAATGCCGAAACAGCAAGTACAAAAAGCAATCATGGTACGGGACCCGACAGTACAGGACTGTGGCATTATTACCAACAAAATACGAAGGTTAGTTTTCCAAGTCCCTTCAACTTGGACAGAAGGAGAAGGGGGAAGGTGGGGAGGAAGATTAGATAAGTTTGCAGATAGGAAAAGTCACACCCAGGGCTATACAAATGGTTTGGTAATAGTTAGGTTATTTCTTACAAGCAAACATAATTAATTACCAAAAAAAAAGTATTCTAAATATAATTTCGAATTTTGGTATTTCTTTTTATAGGCATCTTGAGATATCTTGTGTGCACCTACAATTTGTTTCAAGTAGTTACACTATAGTTAGTAGGAACTATCTTTCGCAGCCGGATATCGGGATTTCTATGCTGCATCCGAACCGTGTGTTTAGGTTCGTCAATTGAGCTCTAACTGACTAGCTAACTGACTACAGTCACTATAATAGGTATATAGTTAGACCTGTAGATAAGCGCAAAGCCTCGTGTATTTTAAATTCATATGTAGATATTACCTATATACGCAATTCCGCACCTACGAGACGGCTGAAAGTGATGCATCGCTTTCTCTTTGATCAAGTCATAAGAAATTGATAAAACATATGTACTGCCAGAACTAGCTCCAATTGTGGTCCTCCACCCCGAACAGAACCCTCACTGCCTCATTGTGCCCAAATTCGCCTCCTTCTTCTCCACTGGGGCTTTTGTATAGTATTTCATGGGGAATAAGTAACCCTTGATCTTCACCTCTGACAAAAGTTCCAAATACCGCTCTGCAGCCCGAACATTAGCAGTGCTCCAACTCCACCCATCCGAGAGAATCTTACATACCGCGTAGATGTCCGCACTTCTCCAAATGGTTCACACCCTCCCTGTAATAGCACTTTCCCAGCTCCTCCCTCACAAGCCTAGCCATCATTGACTTGACCCATTGCTCTCGGATGATCGCATCCTGCGCAGCTTTGAGAGCCTTTGTATCATCGTAATCAACTCCTTCGAAAGTCGGCGGAACCGTAGGCTTTTTTGCAAGGAAAGCCGCAGACTCGGGAGTGTACGACTGGCCTGGAGTATATGGGGGTGCAGTAGTTGTCGACATAGTGTACGAAGCTAGATTCAATATTTATTGCGCAATTAGCATAGGAATATTCAACGAAAGAGAGCTGCTAGAGGTAGGCAGCGACATACTCGCAGTTGCCAGGCGAAATTATCAATCCCGTGGAGGTGTATGGGGGATGTTTCGAGGAACTAAGGTTGGATTCCAAGAATGCCGCATATGACTAAGCGCGTGAGCATTAACCACCCGCGCATTCGATATCACCCAGTTGCAGCTATTTCCTTCAGCACAATCGAATTCTGACTGGGGCTTGCAGGATGCCGTTCCCTTTCACACTTCCGACAACGTCAACAGTCTCATTTTCACAGCATTACACTTCTCCGACATACCCATCTTTACCTCTATCGTGTACAACTCATCGAGGCATCCTCAGAGACTCGCTGAAGGCACATAAACGGCTTTCTCTGTCGGCCCAGGGCGCAAACATCAAGCACATCATCAACATCACCACCGAATATATTTCATATCTCCAGTTTCTCCAGGAAGCACTGAAATCAGGTGATGCATCCCCTATACCAACGACACTAGAGATAGAAACCGAATGGCGACCAACACTCTCATCCAGCACCCGCTTTGGCATCACCCAAAGTGAACGGCGGAAGGGAAAAGGCCTCGAATACGAGGTCTTTTGGGCATACTCAACTCTTGCCTATGCACACACCATACAAGCCCGGGCATTGCTAATGGAGTTCTTGTCCCCGACTACCTCCTCCCCAGACTCCGCGGCATCTCCCCTCCTCCCACAAGCAACAAACCACGTCTTGACTTCGGCACAGATATTCCAGTACCTACTCACGCTCACCCCACCTATAGCAACGGCAGGGGACCAGAAGAACTCAATTCCAGTCAATATCTGCGAACCGATGCTGTCCTCACTAGCTTCAATATCACTTGGTTCAGCAACCCTCCTTGCTGTCCTAAGAACCGACCCATATCCAGCATATCTCGCGATAACCGGCATACCCGGATCGAAGAAGAACAATGATATCTATTCAAAAGACTATCTATACAGCCCTCCCCCCCCTCCTACCGGAGTGAAGGCAATGCTATATTCCCGATTATGCATCGCCGCTTCCGAACACGCAGTTCGAGCACAAGGTGTCATCTCCGATTTAATCCGAGCCGGAGCCATAAATGAAGAATACGTGCGGTATCTTGAGGATCTCAAACGTGTAGCCAAAGCTCGAGGCTGCCGATTCCTCGGTGTAGACGCCGAAGTTCAAGGCCGGCTCGGAGAAGGCCTAGGCTGGATTAAACTCGGCAAAGAGTTTCTCGGGGGCACCATACCCACCACCTCCTCCAACGATGACAAGGAGAAGAAAACCCTAGCAAGTCGAATGGAGAAACTCCGGCTTTCAAAGCTCTCCCCCCCATCATTATCATCCCATTCAAGCTCAACGCAAACCTCAGACAGCGTATTACCACCCAACCTAGACCCATGTAGTGTCCACTCGGAACTCCAAACAATTGAAGGCCTAGATGCTAAATGGAGCAAGACAAACGATAAACTTGTCTTTGAGAAAGTCCCCGCGACAAATTCTCTCGTGAGCAAAATTCCCGGTGGGCGGGAGATCCACGTTATCAAGGCTTACTCTCCAGTGAAGCTTGGTAGCGAGAGTATCAATACACTACGCAGAGGTGGGATGGAAAAAACAGGTGAGTATTCTCAACACCAGGACTGGCCCAATGGGGATTATTCAGATAGTAGTGATGAGGAGGATGGAGGGAAAGGTTCAAGCTACCAAGTGCCAGGTGGATACTATTAGTGAATTGGTATAGGAAATAAATGAGTTTAAAATGGCAGTTCTTCTAAACCCGTGCTAATTGGATATATCACCAAAGGTCGCGTGGCTCAATCGGCAGAGAATCGTGCTAATATGAGACTTTCGGGCGTTCGGGCGTATGTACATACCATATCATCGGCTCTTCTGCAAATACGCATTGTCCTCTTACATATTATGCTCAACGGACTGAATACAGCTTCTTAAAGTCCAAACTAAAAAAGTAGACACATATGTTTAGCAAGCGTGCAGGATATGTATCAGCACAAGGTCGCGTGGCTCAATCGGCAGAGCATCGTGCTAATAACGCGAGGGTTGTGAGTTCGAGTCTCACCGTGACCATATAATATTTTTAGTCTTGCCGATTAAAGAGTTTTACCTAGTCCTCGTTCAAGACTCTACCTATGCACGCAAGATGTCGGAAGCTATGATGCCAATCTCTACAGATGCTTTGCACTACCGTACTCTGTTGTTTGAGCTCTGTAAACCAGTTGCTATTCCTGCTGAAAAGTTTGATGAGATATGGCTGTATGTAGTGTAGACTCAGTTTTACGCACCGCTTTCAGGGGAAGTGCTTCAATGCAAGTCCGGAAATGCCAGTGTCGGCTTCCAAAATCAACAAAATCGAGTACTACCAAAGTCACTGAAGGCACGGTCATCAAAAGATGGAATAGCATTCGGGATCATAGCATCTATGTCATATTCGGATCAAAGTCTCATGACCTATTGATGGTACAGAAGTTACAATTCAGCGGCTTGATGAGCATACCCATACTCATGATATTGAGGAGAGTTATTAAAGTTCCATAGGCAATACTTACTTCCGTGTCGTCGTATCTTCCATCTTGAGACTGAAGTCAAAGTTCTGACTATGTACAACACTGTGAGATACATACTTAATGAGAGATATGAGACTATGGGTACTGTTCGGGTTGAAGAAGAAGGTGGCGAGCGGAATGCTAGAATAATGAACAGTGTTATTCGAGTATGAGCGTGTTGAGCAGCTGTTACCTGAGTCAATGGATCATCTTCAACTGGAAGATACAATACAAGAGTAAAGAGTGGAGGAATGGGTGAATCATGTACAGGCAATATTAGGTAGTCTTACCAGTTTGCGTGCTGAGGATATTGCTAGTAGGAAAGTTGTTGATAAAATTGATTGTGTTTGCATATGCATTCTCCTATAAAACCTATAAAACCACACCCATGCTAGTCTAGGACAGAGTGCTTTGAAATTTATTCCGCAACTTAGATTATTCTCCACTCATTTTACACCTTAATTCCACTTTTTATCGGCAACCATATCTCTTGTTGGAACGTAGGTAGTACCAATTGTTCAACCATCCCTTAATGTAACGCTGTCGCCCACGAATCTGCTTTGCCCTGCTTTGGTATTCAGGGCTTTGTGCCGAAGGATTTCCACATATTGGTTGCCACGTCCATCTCGCTTGAACCCGCCAAGACTTACAACTCAAAAAATCCTCCCCAATTCAAATAGGTACTTCTTCTCCTTTGATCAACCAACCAACCATTTCAATGCCGTACCTGGCGGAAACCCTCTCCTCCACGAACGCTCTCCACCCCCGCAGGTACTACAGTACCAAAAAGAGGGATGTTATCGCTCGGGTGGCGATTCCGCTTTTCCATGATTACCATGAGTACTGTCCGGGTGGCTGAACTTTATCAGCCTTATGAATAAAGTTATGTCATACCACATACTTCCGAGAATACCACAGCAATCCTGGATCACAATAACTCCATAGTTTGGTGAGACCTGAAGTGGGTTAAATATATTAGCAGTGTGATGTTGATACATGAAGTTGGTTAAATATAATAGCGGTGCAGCAGAGATACCAAGAAGATTAGAATACATTACAGATATGGGATGGCTACGAATATGTCACAAATATAAAGTATGGGCAACAGACAACTGTTTGCTGTTTGCTGTACTTATATAAAGGAATACTTCACATCACGTGAGTACACATATGTACTTAAGTACTTATATACACAGGAAGTATTGGGCAATAGATATATACATGGAACATGTGCGCACCAATAGTCGCTCCTATACTCGCTCCTATATCTACTCGCTTCTACTCTTGCTTTAATACTCGCTCTATACTTGCTTTAATTACTCTAATCACTCTAATACTCGCTCCTACTCTCACTTTAATACTCGCTCTAATACTCGCTCTAATACTCACTCTAATAATCACTCTAATTCCTCTAATATTGCTGAATATGCCTTATAAAATCATGAATAAAGAGCAAAGGGAAAAAGTAACAAAAACCATAGTTGCTAAGCCCAATTGCCAAGGCCGACAATATAGACTTTCCAAAGATAATGAGATATAGATAACAAGAGCAAATTCTCCAGTACGTCCTATGTTGGACGCCCCGCGTAGTAGTAACATAATCTAGACGCCGCGGGAGGTGCAACAGCGTCCTGACGCTTCATATCTTCGGTCTTGGCAATCGGCCTTAGCCACATATGAATTTATACATTCACGCCTTATGCATACTATATATGCGAGAAATCCATGCTTGTGTACTTTCGCGGCTTATATGTATATTTTCTAGGGATTCAGGCTTTTGAGGGTCTTGTGAGAAATCAAGCATATCTAGAGGCCGCGAATACATGAATTAATGGGTAGCCAAGGCCAATCGCTAAGGCCGACGATATAGACTTTCCGAAGGCAATGAGATAGCAGATAATGAGAAAAGTGGCATGACCCACTCAGCCCACTGCTGCAAGCACTGCCTAGGCTGGTAATAGTCTTAATGGGAAATCATAGCACTCCGATATGTGCGGAACTCATGCATCCGCAGCTTATATATATTGTAGGAACTCATGCATTCGTGCCTTATATATATGTTGTAGGAACTCATGCATTCATGGCTTGTATGAACTCATGCATCCGCACCTTAGATATACATATGCTGTATGAACTCATGTATCTGCGCCTTATATATATATATGTTGTATGAACTCATATATCTGAGCTCCTAGGAGCGGTCGGGTTTGAGACTAACATCTGAGCCTTATATATATGTTGTATGAACTCATGCATTTGCGGCTTGTATGAACTCATGCATCCATGCCTTATATATACATATATTGTATGAACTCATGTATCTGAGCCTTATATATATGTTGTATGAACTCATGCATCCGCGACTTATATATATGTTGTAGGAATTCGTGCATTCGTTACTTGTAGGAACTTATGTATCCATGACTTATATATAAGTCATTCCACACATATCGCAGTGCTACGATTTCCCAATAAGACTATTACCAGCCTAGGCAGTGCTTGCAGCAGTGGGCGGAGCAGGTCATGTCACTTTTCTCGTTATCTGCTATACTATTGTCTTCGGAAAGTCTATATCATCGGCCTTGGCGATTGGCCTTGGCAACTATGGTTTTCCTGTATATATACTTCCCTCTCCTCGTGCTTTTTCCCTTTGCTCTTTATCCAATGTCTTGTATAATTTTATAAGGCATATTCAGCAATATTAAAGTAATTAAAGCAATTATTAGAGCAAGTATTAGAGTGATTAGAGCAAGTATAGAGCGAGTAATATTAAAGAGATTAGAGTGAGTATAGAGCGAGTATTAGAGCGAGTATTAGAGCGAGTATTAGAGCGAGTATTAGAGTGAGAGTAGGAGCGAGTATTGGTGTGCACATATATATATCTATTTCTCAGTACTTCTGTGTATATAATTAGTGAATATAATAAATATTTCCACTGTATATATTTAATGCAATTGGGAATTATATCTACATATATACTACAGATGAATTTATTTGAAGATCTTCAGCATAGCTGTAGTGTTACTTAATATACGGTTCTAGGCAAATTAAATAGCTATCCGTGATCACTAAAATCACCGTCCTGTATCACTCTGGCACCCATGCCATATAATGTACAGTTATACATTTTTTGATATTCTGCTTTGATAAGGGGTGCACATGGTATACGGCCAGATGTGACATCGCCGGGAAACCTGTATCACAACGGTATTCTTGACAATACAATGGCGAACATTTTAGCTTCCACAATACTTACTAAGTCAACGGTATTCTGAACAATACTTTCTAAGTCAATGGTATTCTGTATAATACTTACTAACTCAACGGTATTCTGGACAACACCGTCGCAAACATTTTACACTCCACAATGCGTACTCGATCCTACGCAACGCCACCAAAATTAAGTTGTCTAGCGCATTCGGAAATAAATCCGAGTTGCAAACTGACATTAAAGTATCAACAATGAGGGCACGATGCGACAGCACTACCAGTGCGATAACATCCCCCTTTTTGGTACAGTACATATACGACCTGACCCCCGTAGGCCCCTACAGTGCCAACCCCCGCACAGCAATATTTTCTTACACTAGCGGTAGTCAAAAAGAGTCTGTATCATGTACGTGGATTTTCTGAGGGTCTGGGCACGAGATGCACTGTCGCGAGAGAGTAGATATCGGTCGGAAATAATAACCTCTTGCATATCAAGCAAGTCCTCAATATCTTCTTCATAATCTTCTTCTTCTTTTGATGAGGATGCCAATGCATAGGTATAAGCAATACTCTCAACTTCAGTATCAATGTCTTGCAGAGCTTGAGCTTTTCCTGACGATCGAGGCATTGTGATAGATTATGTGATGTGTAGCTTACAGGAAATTCATTTGTATCGGGAGAAAAGGTTTGAATTGCCACTGGAATAACACGGACTACTAGTGTAACCAGACTAAGTGGAACATGTCTAACATACAACACTATACCACTCTCTCTACTACCTACGTTCACCTCCGGCTTCACCTGATCTTGACCCAGCACGACTTTGCCGTGCTAATGCTAGTCTTCTGTCTAATATTCCTACCCCGGCAAACATGACCCTTGACCCTTGACCCCTGACCTGCTAGATTACCGACCGCATTCCGGGAATCTTAGCTACTGTAGGTGCTCGCTTATCTGGAATCTGCTCGAAGGTCCATCAGATCTAGACCTCACCACGGGTTTTCTAGCTTTAATACCAAGAACCTCGTCCTCGCATTTGCCACTTGTTGTTGTTCCCTAGAATGTTCTCGCATCCTCTCGTTTGACATTCCTTCGGATTCCCGCTTCTTCCATTTGCTTCCTTATGTCTTGCTTTCTCTTGCCTTCTCCTTGTTTCTCTGTGTCATTCCGTTGTGTTCTCTGCGTGGGGTCCCGCGGGGCCAGATCTCTATATATAGAGGTCTCTCTCCCTTCTCTCCTTCTCTTCTTCTCCTCACGCAACAACTTGTATTCTCCCCTGTACCTAGTTGTCCGAACAATACAATTCTCTCTCTCTTTCGTCCTCGAGCGTAGCTCAGGCTCTTCCCCCCCCCCCGCTCATGACCCCTCGTCCGACTCTGGTCTCGCCCAAGTCTCCTCCTGCCCCCGACCACGTCCACTTGCTCAACCTCCAGTTCCAACAGAAATTATACTGGAATCACCAAGCTTACGAGCCTAGCACCATGACTACCATAACCTAGCCTAGAAACTTTCTGTAAACTAAGCAAAAATGATAACGATACAAAACTAGACCTCCCAATTTTATCTGTGATGGTTCCACCCTGCCATACATGACGATGGGGGAGTTCTGAAGTTGTGGAGGTAAGGAAGGAGGTGGGAAAGTTACCTCGAGGAAGCTTTTCAGGCACTTCTTGCATACTGATATATACTTATGCACTTGTGCAAAGAATTTGAAAGAAAGGGGAGAAAAAAAAAATGATCGATAAACAAAACGAAGGAATTAGACGATGAAACTCAAAGATGCTCGGTTAACTGAACAAATTTCTTGAAAGGTGGGAGTGTAGATAGCTGAATACCCAAAAAGGGAAAATGTACCTAAATACAGTATATGGCCTACCTAGCCTCGCCACCTAGTCGGGAACCGCCGGCGGGGTGAATGCATGTAACTCATGTACGCCTACAATGAAGACAAAGTACCTACGAACGAGGCATTATCAATATTATACAGTAATCAGTACCCATTATTCTGTTACAACGGAAACATGGGATATGCTTAGAACCTAGAAAAGGGGGGTTTAGCTACAAAGTATTATCATGAGTACCGCGGGGGTGAGTAGCGTAGATTAAGACTACTAATAGTACGGCTAGATATAGCGCACGATTGACAATCGGAGACACTGGATTTTCAGTGGGGGGTCTCCTATCAATCAATTAGTAGTGCCATTATTTCCATGACTACGAGAATAAAAGAACCCCAGAGAGTAACTTGTAACGTGTTGATTCAAGATTTCCAGCAACAGTTCAGCTACAGTGCAAGGGAGGTAATGCGCCACCTTAGTGACAGGTGGGTGACAAAGGCACATAGCCATGCTCCAGTGCCCCAGCTCCAGTATGAAGGGGCAATAAACAAAGCAAAACAAGAAGTTCAAGACAATCCAGCAAATTGCAGCTATGAAGCGGGGAAATCCCGAATCATCCATCAATGACCGGCTATTAATTCCTTATCTCCAAGCCATCCAAGCTATCGACATCCACCTCCTCTGCCGTATGCTCATCGCCCACCTGGTCTTCGATCTCATGATCCCCCCCCAACTCTTCGTCTTCCTGTACTGAACCATGCTCCGTTCCGCTAAGCGCCGAACTTCTCAAAGGCCATCTTCTCTCAGCTCTTTTGGTCCTTTTATCCCTTTCTCCCTCCCTCTTCTTCTGCATCACCCCGCTTCTAATTCTTCCCCTCCATGCCTGAAACGCCCTCTGAATCACGCCTCCTGCGCGGTTCACTGCCCTCTGCTCTCTCATCTCCAGTATCACCACTTCATCAGTAAATAACCCTGCTATATCGTCCATGGCAAAGATAATCTCCCTGTGTGCATGGGGGCGGATAGCTGGGGGAATGAGGGCCAGTATTTCTGGGGGGATAGCTGCCTCAGTGTTGGCGGCAGTGGAAGTAGGGAGGACCCCATATAAAGATGCAATTGGGAGGCGGAGTTCATGGGTTGATGAAGAGGATAGTGGAGTATAGACTCCGTTTTTGAGGAATGTGGTCTGCCAGGTGCATTTAAGGAGATGTCCCCTGGAGGGGGTGGAGTCAGATCGGGGGTCTCCGTAATCGCTAGTGCTACTGGAGTCTTCCCCAGAAGGACTTGAGACAGGGAATTCCCAGATGCTCTGATCGTCGGGGGTATCTGACCGCTTGCGCTTTGCTTGATTCATTACCGCTGCCGGGAGGGTATCGCTAGATTTGTCCTCATCGGACTTTCTTTCATAAACGTACATCTCCCCATCTAGGGGATGAAACAACGGTGGAATCAATACTCCAATCGAATCCTGTTCCAAAAATTTCTGCGCCAGTTCCCCTTCAATCTCATCCAGAATCCTCTCATGGTCCGAACCGCTACAGTCCAAATCACCTTTTCGCCAGATGTATTCATCGTTAAAATCCCTTCCCTCAAACCACCCCCGTTGCCACTTCGTCTTCTTCTTATTCGCTTCAGCTCTCGAGAGTTTTCCATAGTGCTTGGGAATCCGCTCCGGAATATGGAGCAATATAACCATATGTACTTCGTCCGATTTGTCCAGCAGCCACATCTCTGCTCGTTCCATCAACGAAGGTAGTGGTTGAGCGAATCCGACTTCGACGATAATACCGCGGCGGTAGACGATTGGGGTGGGTGGGTGCAGGCGGACCCCGATTGAGAGGTCTGCAACGCGCTTGGACCTACGGTGGCCGGCGAAGTTTGTAACGTCTGTATTTGCACGAAGGGAGACAAGATTAGAACCTGGTCGGAGGTTGCCGAATCTCTGTATTTCATGGAGAATGAGGGAGGTGGCGTATCCGGTGAAGGCTTCATGAATGGGAGAGGCCATGCACTTGATAATGAAGAAATGGTTTTTGGTGTCGTATTCCCACCGTGAACTCGCCTCTGATAGCCAGCCTGAATTTTGGAAACGCCACTCCCTGAAAACACCGGGAGGGCAGTGGATAAAAACGGGAGAATTGAGGGATCGAGAAATTCTTTCGAGAGAGGAGAATGTCAAAGAATGTAGGCTTGGCACGAGGAGAGCGTCAGGAAGGGGTGGGGTAATCCAGTTTCGCTGGACATCAGAGATATCATTGCATCCGTTGTTGAACGGGCTGTCGGTGGTGGGAGCATGACAGGGTGGTGTGATGGGGTTATATGGGGGTATTGTGAGTGTAGGGGCAATATTTTCTGCGTCAGGTTCTGGAGACATTTCCGACGCATTTGGAGTAGTACAGGCGGAATGGTTCCCACGCCCACGAAGAGGTCGTCGATGGTGAAAGCTCAAGAGCGTCGGACCTATTGTTGCACGGGATATGTCGGCAGGCGTATGAGCAGGCCGAGAGCGAACCGCAATGACAAGGGGTGGGGCAGCGTGCCTGGATTGCCCTGTAGCGAGAAGGGCCATCTAGCTTTGGGCGCAGGCGGGCAGGTGGGCGGGTTGTGTAATGTGGTGTCGATGGTGATGAGTGCCTATGGTGATGATAGGTTTGTTATGGTGCGGGGTCAAGTGGGTACCCCTGCAGGCCTACTAGTGAGCAGCCACCGTCTAGCGATCACCCCTGCAAATTCCCTGCAACAGCGTCTCCAGCCACAACTCGTGATATATCATGAGCCTGGTGATTCTGGCTAATTGCATATCTATGGAAACGAGTACGCTCTACAATCTGGTTATGCTCACATCCCACCAATATCAGCCGAAGACCCAATATCCCCCCTTCCAATATGATCTCCCCGAAGACCCACCTCTCCCCCCTCAACCGTATAGGCCAGGTACCCAGCGGGTGAGCCTGTGACAACTAGAAGGCCATTACCTAGTATCTATATTCATGTCAAAATAGCCTCTAGGGCAGCAGCCTCGAATATGATCAAACGGTATGCAATCAAAAAAACTCCCAAATGAGCTATTTTAAGAATTAACCAAATTTGCTCTATTTATGCTACCCTGAGCTCTCGCCTTTTCCCCCTCTATAGCCTCCTCTCCGCAGCATTCTCCACCACTACGAAGAGGTCTTCGATAGCTTAAAAAGCTTCAATACTGACCCCTTTCAAGAATTATCTCCCTAACAGCTACTCCCGTTCTCTACCCCTCTATAGGCCGAATATTGCACAAATGGGCCCCAAACAACAAACAACTAGAAGACCTATACCTAGCGTCTACCTACAGCGCGGAAGGTGGAGCGTGCAAAATGGTAAAATTGGAAGGCCTCAAAATTTCCCCAAATACGCACTTCCAAGAGCTGTTATCC
This sequence comes from Terfezia boudieri ATCC MYA-4762, assembly GCA_003788615.2. NCBI lineage: Eukaryota > Fungi > Ascomycota > Pezizomycetes > Pezizales > Pezizaceae > Terfezia > Terfezia boudieri. The sequence continues at coordinate 732,724 of ML121536.1, read as the reverse complement.
AATCAACCAAATGCACCTTATCTATGCCTCCTAGACCCACAGCACCCCCGCAGAGGTCTTTAATAGCTCTGGAGCTCCAAATAACCCCTATATTTTAGGCTCCAATGGTCGCTTTGATCACGTGCTCCATGGGTCTTTCTCGAGGCATTATTCAGCCCAAGCGTTACCAGCAAGCTGCTGGCAGAGCACTGGTTAAATGCTCCGTTGGGCGCTAGGTTGGCACTAGGTTGGACCCTAGGTTGGGCGCCGGAACACAAATTGGAGGTTTTGAAACAGTGCCACGACAGCAAGGTTGCGGGCCACTGGGGGAAAGCACGCACAGAGGAGCTTGTTAGTCGGAATTTTGTATGGGAAAACTGGCAGGAAGATGTAGCGTCCTATGTCGCAGGGTGCTTGCCTTGTCAAAAGGCCAAAGCAGACAGGCATTCTAGGCAAACTAAGCTCGTACCAATGCCAGCTGGAAATTTGCCATGGGAAGAGATTGCGATGGATTTTATGGGCGAATTGCCAGATTCTGAGGGCTTTAACGCAATTTTGGTGATTACTGACAGATTCACTAAAATGCAACGGTATATACCAGCAAAAACAACATGGACAGCGGAAGACGTAGCCAATGTTTATATCACCGATATTTGGAAGCTGCACGGCCTACCAAGACATATCACCTCTGACCGTGGACCCCAATTTGCCTCAGAAATGTTTAAGCAGCTGAATAAAAAGCTGGATATACATCTCCGGTTATCTACTGCTCACCACCCTCAGACAGACGGCTTGTCTGAAAGAGCAATTCAGACACTGAAGCAATACCTCCGCATATTTTGCCATGACCGACAAAACCGCTGGGTAAAATGGCTACCTCTGGCCGAGTTTGCTTACAACTCAACAGCGACCTCCACACATGGATATTCACCATTCCGCTCACTTTATGGATTCAACCCTAGAGCAATCCATATATCTAATGATTACCAGCTAAGCTCACCAGCAGCCGAAGAGTGGTTGGACCGCATGACAGCAGTCCACAGACAAATACATGACACCCTTAAGCGGATAAATGATAAACGAAGTCAATTGTCTATGGAGAAAGCCCGAACATTCAAACCGGGAGATCAGGTAATGGTAGATCGACGGAATCTCACCATTAAAGCTGGTAATAACAGATCCCTTACAACTAAATGGATCGGGCCCTACAAGGTACTCCGCAAGATTGGAAACCATGCATATGAGTTCCATATACCACGCGGAATAAGGCTACACAAAGTGATTCATACAACCTTACTAAAGCCATTTCATATGCGCTCAGAACCGCAAACTGAGGAGAATAAGGACGACGATATCACATACGGAGTAGAAGAAATTATAGATTCGGTACGCAGGAAAGGAAAAGGTCTGTACCGAATTCGTTGGCAGGGATATGGCCCAGATGACGATACCTGGCAAACGTTGGACACAATGTCCTGCAGGGACGAAGTGCAAGCATTTCATGAGAAATTTCCGAGAAAACCGAGAGATACAAGACTTTAAGGAGAATCCCGACAAAACCAAGAGATACAAGATTTTAAAAGAGAAGGTTTTGTTGAGTATAAGGTCATACCTTTCCTACCGTGTTATCAAGCTTTTTTACCCACAGGGTTTTTGCAATAAACGGAAGGTTTTACTGGTGACCGAACCATATAATAAATACGATAATACACACCGACCACCGAGTGGGCCCCACGATCGATGAATCGATTAGATTGGGATATTGGAATCTGGCATTAGCAGCGGAAACCATTTTTGTGGCCCATTCACACTCACATAGAGAAAAGAGATATACCAGAGCCTGAAGGAAGTTAGCAGTCGGGACGACCTGCTTTCCAACGGGGGGGTAATGTTACGAGTTCTCACGTGAGGGTGGTCTACGCAGAGGCGGAACCGAAGCCCACATGTAAGCACGTGGACTGATCACCCACGAGAGAGAGAGAGAAAGAGACGGGCCGGAACAAGGAAGTGTGTGTATCGCTAGCGAAGGCTAGGTCGTATCTATTTATGGATAAACTGCTTCTGATGGGTTGACGTATGAGCATATGAATACCGTACGCATGTGGTGGAAGGTTATGTTAGCTTTCGGCATGTGAGGTAAAGGCCGTTAGCATATGAAGCTGGCGGAGCCAACCAGACTAAGGTTGGGCTGGGCTGGATGCTAGGTATAGATTGTAAGTTAGACGCACTAGACTGACGTTAGACTGAAATTAGATTGACGCTAGGTAAGATATTGGGAAATATGGAGCAGCGTATGAGTAGCGATGTTGGAGAGGTTGGACTCTTCTTGATGGTGAGCAAATGGTTCCTGTGAGGGGGTTGAAACGACCACAGGGGAGGCCGGTAAACCCTCCAGATGCGAGCGACCCATGAAGGCCAAATGGGGGGGTATTGGAGCTTTTAGAGCTATTGGAGACCTCTTCGTAGTGATAGAGAATGCTGCGGAGAGGAGGCTATAGAGGGGGGAAAGGTGAGAGCTCAGGGTGGCATAAATAGAGCAAATTTGGTTAATTCTTAAAATAGCTCATTTGGGAGTTTTTTTGATTGCATACCGTTTGATCATATTCGAGGCTGCTGCCCTAGAGGCTATTTTGACATGAATATAGATACCAGGTAATAGCCTTCTAGTTGTCACAGGCTCACCCGCTGGGTACCTGGCCTATACGGGGGGTTGAGGGGGGAGAGGTAGGTCTTCGGGGAGATCATATTGGAAGGGGGATATTGGGTCTTTGGCTGATATTGGTGGGATGTGAGCATAACCAGATTGTAGAGCGTACTCGTTTCCATAGATATGCAATTACCGAAGTAATTGGAAAATAACACCCACCTCTTGAAAATAACACCCGTCTCACAACACAGACCGTGCTGCAAACACAGACCGTGCTGCAAACACAGACCGTGCTGCAAACACAGACCGTGCTGCAAACACAGACCGTGCTGCAAACACAGACCGTGCTGCAAACACAGACCGTGCTGCGTGTGCATGTATCTAAATGTGAATAGTGTGAATAGATCAACGCCACCTCAATTGATGTAGTGGCACTGGATTGAACGCGATGGATGAAGTAGGTGAGTAGGAATTTATTTCCAGAAGAATCACCAGGATCTTGATTGTGAAGGCAGTTGCGGAGGCATGGTCATGGCTACATGAGGAGAGAAAGGATGTTATAACTAAATCCTTTCGTCAAGTTGGGATATCTCTTAAACCAGACGAGACACAAGATTATTTACTCCATATTCGTGATCTACCTAACCTTGTTGTTGGAGATTGGATACTTGAGCAACCTGATAATGCTTCTAGTACTTATGGACTTGACTGCAATTTAAGTTCAGATGGGCATACTGGAGTTGGTACGTTAGAATTTGAGCTTCATGATGATGATCTCATTGATGAAGATTTCTTTAATGAGTACGCACCTCAAGAAAATCAAGGGGATGGCGATTATGTTTTAGATGATGAGCTGGAAATTCAAGGGTCTGTATGTACTAATCAAATATCGTTAGATTTCCTTTGTAACTAGCTAGATTTCGTTGGTCACAGTCTGTGGGTGTTATTTTCAAGAGGTGGGTGTTATTTTCCAATTACACTCAAACCTTGCTATACCGGACCTCGCTATAGCGGATCCCTTGGTATACCGGACGGCCCAAGCCAAAAATTTCGATTTCTAGCAATTTAGGTGAGGCATCTACTTGTTATACCGGATTACCGTACCGGATGGGCTGGAAGGGGTTACAGGGATTCATGCAGGGATTATCACAGGTAAATGTGATTGCTATAACGGAATGGTAACAGTAGTAAGGCCACAAAACATAGTTCTGGTTGGCACAATCCCCCTGCCAAACTACACAAAACGGTGTAAAAATAGCAAAGGAAAAGAGTACAAAGTAGCGCAACCATAGAACAGCTACAGAACAAAACAGTAGAACATGATCCACACCTAGAGATCTTGAGATGAAGATGCGACCGGTGAAAACCAATCAGTAATAGAGCGCTGAACACGAGACTCATGCATATTGCGAGTAATAGCTTGCTCAAGATGACGTAGTTGATGGCTAACATCAAAGATATTGAGATTGGGCTTTCCTCCACCAGGAAGTTCCGAAACTGTAAGAGCTTCCAAATGCCGAATAAGCTCAGTGAGATGAGAGCGTGCTTGAGCAGTTGTAATTGGAGGTATACGAGGTGGTGCATAAAGGTCCTCAAGATCTTCCTCCTCACTGTCTTCAGTATCTAAACGCTTTAGATCATGAATAATCTCTTTAATGTTAATAACCTCCGGAGATATTGTAGTAATTACTTCGTCTTCATTATAGTCGAGATACTCTTCAGCCAGAGTATTAACTTGTTCAGAGTTGCATCCGATGGTGATAAG